>MQRK01031235.1:0-14875 GCA_001938485.1 Girardia tigrina | reverse complement strand
AATATAATTGATAATTACTCGAATATTTAAATAAAAATAATAAATTGTTCAAAAAATCTTGCAGAAAATTAAAATGTTGAATTAATTTTTCCATCAGTATATAAGCACTCGCAATTAAATAATATTTAAAAAAAACAATTTATTCATCAAAAAATATTCGGATGCTCTCAAAAAAATATATTGCCAATGATTTTAAATTGCAAATTCAATAGTTTTTTTTAAAAAAAAGATCCTTTTTAAAGTCATTGTACAGTAGTTTTTTTCTTGGTTTAAATAATCAAGTTGTAACATTCGATTCTGCAGTTAAATGAAATATAAAAAGTATTTGAAAAGTCAAAACCTTTGAGATGCAACTAAGAATTAGATTTATTATTTATCCTGTTCAATTATTTAATCAGTGTTCAATCATTTCTAACATTAAGTCATTTTATTAAAATTATTTATGTTAATTTTGTTTGTCTCAGCCGATTCCCAGGTTGCCCAGAAAAACGGACGGTGGTAGTGGTATAGGGATGATGGGTTCGTAGAGACTCGAGCATTTTGAGTTAGAACTGAGCCCATTTTATTATAGAGATTTAATGCTCCCTCATTGAATGGTAATTTTTTATTATATTCTGATTTAGTACAATTAACAAAATAACATTTCAAAAAATATTTTAATAATCAATAGTTCGATAAGATCTCAATAATTTTGGAAAATTTTTTTGGAAAAAAATTCAAGAAATAACCTTCGACAAAAATTTTAATTAAATTAACTGTTCAACAAAACTTCATTGAAATTTATTAACATAAGAAGATAACAATGAAACTATGTCTGGTCCAAGGCTCGCTCTGATTTGTTAATGAGTCATCAGGTAATGCTTTGTTCGACAAAAAGAATACAATTCATATATTCTTTTACATTTAATTATTTAATTGTTTAATTAATTTTATTTTAATTATTTAATTTTCTTTTAATAATTATTTATATAAATATTTACATACATCATATTTACAGCAATAAAGAAATAAAAACTTCAGGAATTTTCATTTAATAAAAGCGTAGCAGAAAAATGTTGATTCGAATTGCCTTTGAACATAGAAAGAGTGGAATTTATAAATAAATTGAACAATAGATAATTTATTATTTAAATCCAAAAAAATCGTTGAAACTTTTGAAAACCAAAATTACCGACTTTGTGTTAAGGATTATACCGTGTGAATAAATCATTTACGGTGCTGTTTCGGAATTTTAAAAAAATTCATACCATCTTTATTTTTATTCAAATGTTTCAATCCTCTCCTGCCCAAAAGACAATCTTAAATCCAAATATCGTTTCAAAATTTAATTTGGTTTTGTTTTTTCTATTTTAAATAGGTTATCGCTGAATGTTTCGTGTTTTGCTCGAATATATATCCTATTGAGAAACCTAACCTCGATGCATTATATATTTTGCAAAAGGTAACATTTTAGTACCAATGATATCCTTGTACATAGATTGATCCATTATATCCTATATGCGATGTATTGGACCAACCCTCTCATGACCAAAGGCACCACAAACCAACACATTACCAACTCCATATTTTATCGTAAGAAAGTGATCTTTTGAATCAAATCTCTTACCAACAGGTCGTTTTACATACTTAATTCCATCACTTTTTAAGTCCATAAACTTCGATTAATCAGAAAAAAAGTACCTTCGACCGTTCTCTGGGCGTCCAGTTAAGATTTCCGTTGCAAACTTGACTCAGGCCTTTCAATTCTTTGCCGAAATTAAATGTTTTTTTGCTGGTCGATGACCAAATAAATTTGCTTTCCGAAGATGATGTTTTGTAGAATCAACATTACACTTAATATTAAAGTCCTTTCTTATTATTTCATTTCATTTAACAGCAATCTTTCGATGGTTCGATATTGATAATCTTGTAAGAATTCTATTATCCTTTTGTGATTTTACTCTCTCCCTTCCACTGCCTGACTTGTTGTATATTGTATGACGCTGATTTTATATCTTGACAAGATTACCGACTGCAGACTTGCTAACATTATAAAGCGATGCAATTTCTCTATAAGTTTTTCCCTATAAGACAAGCCACAACAATCAATTTCTTGAAATCTTCTGACATTTCCCGGCCTGAGGCGATCCTAAATATTAATTTATTTGATTAATACTTAAAATTAAAACTTAAATTAATATTTAAATTAATACTTAAATTTAATTAGAATTTAGTTTATTTAAACAATGAATTTTTTAACTTTTGCACGAGTTAAAATTTGAAAATTGAACTTCCCTCCGCAATATCTCGAATTCGTGATGGGCAGGCTGTCAACACGGTGGCCCCATCTGGCCCCGTGCAGTAACCTGACCAGCGCCGTCATCATCCGGCCGAACAGTGCCGGTTATTTCAACTTCACAGTGGCTTACGTGAGCTACAAGACCAATACTACATTCTGCTACGTTTATGGGCCTAGAATAGTCAGTTTTCCTTAACCATGATGCGTCTTCTATAATATTTCCTTTAACTTCAAATGCTGCCCCAATGGCTATCGAACTGGTATCACACCATATGATGCCGTCTTTACAATCATCAATACTCCATATTCCGCTACAAGGATCTTCCTCCTTAATTTTTTTCAAAACAAATTTGATTTTTTCGAATAATTCGACATCTATTTTCCCATCCCATTTTCCTTCACTGAGCCTTTTCATGTAGGAGCATGATGGACGTAGCCAACCAGCAACAGGGTGGATTCCTATTTATTAGCCACACAGGAAATATAACTTGCGACGCGATATTGATTCGGCAACTATCTCGTCCTTGAAATGATTATCTCTCATCCATCTCACCGAATTCTTATCTTTAGACTTTAACTCCCAACACTCGCACCTCTTTATCCATTGAGAGATTTTCTGGTTTTTTCATTTAAGACTAAATTTCTCGAACAGCATTCTAATTTCGTCAACTGTGATTGTAGTTTCGTCAAAGTGAATGTCATCGATGTACGAGTCGGTGTTTTCACGTGATCTAGGATCAGAATTTAAAATTCACTTGACAATTTCAGTCATAATCGTAGGAACGATATTTAAACCAAAGCCTATCCTGGTTAGAGCGTACTTTTTGCCATTAATGATACATGATTGATAACACCACATTTCCTTGTGAACGCGAATCTGCATATACGCCTCTGATAAATCAAGCATGGAAAATCTTGATCCTTTTCACCACCAGGTGCAAAGTTTTTCCAAACATATATCTACTAAGCCACTATACACGTCTACATAATTGTTCAACTTCCTAAAATCAAAGATCGGTCTTATTTTGGATTTGTTAACTTGCAATATTCCAAATATGGGTATAGATCCTATCGATTTACCCATTTCCTTCTCATCATATTCGATTAAATAGCCCTTCTTCATCCACTCCTCAAGGATTTTCATTGTGGCTATGTCTTTCGATTTGTCATCTTTAAATGTCGAATGTCGAATTGGTAGATAACTCGGCGCCTCATCTTTCCACTTCCATTTAACCGTCCAATTTTCCTTAAATTCAATCTCATAATTGTGTTTGTTCAGGTTAACACTTGACACAACACCCGTGACACAACTCAGATTGTCACTAGCCTTCTTTATTCCTTCTCCTACACACACACACCAAATTCGATAACACCCTTATTAATTTTCACACCCCCAAGTTCACTTATAACATCCATACCAATTCAAATTCCCAAATCATTTCCATCACCAACGTTTTGTACCGCTGACATTGAACTTTGTGTGACGCATTTTTAATTCCTAAATACCTGCGACTATATTCAACCATTTCGGTTAAATTTTGATCGCCGGCCTGTTCTAAATTTAATTGCAACTAGAACGGCAATCCAGCCATAAAGGCCGCCTTGTTCAGATCGTCGATTTTTGATGCCAACATCTTTACTTGAGAAACGTAATCGTCAATAGTTTGTCCTTCGTAATATTTCAAATTAATTAGTTGGCTGTACGCAGATCGTTTGATTAATCCGAAAGAATTGTCCAAGATTTGTAGTACTTCTTCACAGTTGCTCTGTGTCTTTTCATCCAATTCCATGTATATATTTAACGGAACATCAGTCAACAAAAAAGGAAGATATGGGGCCAGATCCAAAATCCCCTGGATTTTCATAATCTTCTTGAACTTTTTCTTCCAAATTTCAAAACTACCGTTTCCATTAAATTTCTCCAAATGATAGAGTATAACTTTTAAATTGCTTATCATTGCCCGGATAGCTTGTAACTACGAATCTATAAATTTAGTTTTCAATAAAAAATACTTTTAAATAGATATTATTTAAACAAATATTTATCCATATTTTTTCCATGTTAAATATTTCATTTAATAAATAAATATAACATGAAACATATTTTTAATTTTAAAAACTGTTTAGAAAATTTTAACCCTTTGAATTTAGTAGATTGAAAATTAAAAATTTGTTTTAATTTCAATTTTAAACTTGCTGATTAATTCTAATATCTTCAAATGTTATCTGATCTACAACCGTCTTTTTTCGATCTACTCAGCACCTGACCATTATATGTCCTAAGGTGACATCCTTGATAAGATCTTGATTAAATCTTGATTAGATTATATGTTATATCACAATAACTTTGGATTACTACGATTATAAAGTTTTTAGATAGCACAAAGATTCCCATCATAATGCATCAGAGCATTTTTTGATGGGTCCTTTAAAGAAAGAAAAAATTTCAAAATAATAATCAAAGAGCATTTGTAATTGTGAAGAACAGGTTCAATCTTAAATTTTTTGAAACAATTAATTTTTATACAGAATTTCTAAAATAAGGAAATATTTCAAATCTAGTTTTCTAAGTAATTATAATTAAAAAATATATCTTAATTAATTTTAAAAAGTTATTTTTGGAAATAATCAAATTTTAATTGTAGAGTAAAAATTTAAAATGAAATTAATTGGGAAATAATGGATTTTTAAATAATTGATTTAAAAGAAATATAAAGACAAGAATAATTGTCTGACTAATTTTAAAAGTTATTCTAAAAATAAAATTTGGTGTTAATGAATTAAAATTTGGATAAAGAACTCAACACGTCGACCATCACCAGTAGCTCCGAACAACTAATTTCGAGGCTCATACCAGACAAATTTAGGCGACAAGATAATGTTGAAACATTCATTTCGGCTTGAGCCAGATACTTCAAAGTGGCCAAAGTATCGGAAAGTATGCAAGAGATATTGGTAATTGGTTTACTGTCACACGAACTCGTACCAATATACGAAAGTGTGGATCCCGAAGTGAAGGGATATGAAGCCCGTCTTTGACAAGCTTTCCCGACGAAAAGCACGTTAATGGAGGATTTGATAGAGGCGGTAAACTTCGAGGGATCTGGAGAATCAGAGGAGGAATTCTTCGTTAAAGCAAAAAAGTTTGTGGCAAAATTGATGAAACATGAGTTGACAGAGATGGAGATAGATAATTGCCTTCTGTTTCACGGGTCAAAAAATAGTGACTTGAAGAAAGAAATCAGATTTAGAGAAGTGAAAGAATTAACAGAGGTAAAGGACGTCATCAAGAAAGTAGACAAAGTCCGGAGAACGGAAAAGCCGGGACACGCAATACGACCAACATATAGAGATGTGATCAAAACAGACACAACAACGGAAATGGCAACAAGAAACATAACGAGGAAAGGAGATTATTTTGGAAGACGATCTTCTATGCAGAACAACATCACATGTTGGAACTGTAAGGAAGTAGGACATAAAAGTTTTGAAGATATGGTCTGGATACAGAAGGAAATAAGAAGGAAAGGCGAAGACAGATTTGAGGGTGCATATGAAATCATAGAAAAGATCCATTAAAGGAGCTATAGACTGAAGGATACAAATGATAAACAAATAATATGGATTGTTGAAAAATTCAAATATTTCAAAAAAACGGGGGAATATGAAGGACAGGCTCACTCTTAAAATTTTTGAAGCAATTATAATTGAAAAATATATCTTAATTAATTTTAAAAAGTTATTTTCGGAAATAATCAAATTTTAATTGTAGAGTAAAAACTTAAAATGAAATTAATTGGGAAATAATGGATTTTTAAATAATTGATTTAAAAGAAATATATAAAGACAAGGATAACTGTCTGACTATTTTTACAAGTTATTCTAAAAATAAAATTTAGTGTTAATGAATTATAATTTTGATCAAGAACCCAACAGTAATGAAACGAAGAAATAAGAATGATTAAAGTGCACAAATCAGAGTCTTGAAACAAACTAAGAGTTTTTTTAACTATAATTGATAACAATGAAATATAAAATAATAATTGAAAAATTGTATTTAACATGATTAAAATTATGACAAACAATTTCCATTTCACAAAATCTCATTCGACTTAGCTTGACCTAAGAAAGCAACATACGACCGCAACTCATCAATGTATTTATCTCCAATATCCGAAAAGATTGATTTCAGTATTATCAAAATGGTTTCTTCGATACCAGGATTCTTGCTAGAAAATAAATAAATTTTTACTAAACTAATAATATATGTACTGCAAAAGTCTTTAATAAAGTTATTTAAATTTTTGATACGCTGTCATAACACGAGGATTGGTGAGTTTATTCATATTTCAGCTCAAATTCCAATAAAGATTAAGCCCCCACATATCTTAAGTAGCAGAATTCACTGAATTATTCATTTCGAAAATTATTTGGCCTAAATCCTTCGATTTGTTTAAAAATGTTTCTTTTTAATTTAATTTACTGCTAATTTGTGCATTGCATATTTCCTGGATTTATAAAGAAGGATTTAGTTCCTCTGTTGGAAAATTGATTGGAAAAATTGGAAAATAGTTCGAAAAAACGGGATACGGAACTAATTTCGCTAAAGAACTAATTTTACTAAAGATCTTATTTCGCTAAAGAATTAATTTTGTTTTAACTTTATGTTTTTTAAGAATTAACAAAATTTAAAACGTTGTTATGGTAGTGTGAGGAATATTTGATGTGTGGATGTTTTTGTGTAGTGTTGGTATGTTTAAATGTTGTGTGTTGATTTGGGATTGTGCCTCTCCTAACCAGATGGATTATCAATATTTAATTTCTTAAAATCTGAAACTAATTTATTTAAATTTAGATTTAATATTCAAATTTTTAATTTTTATTATTGCAACTTTAAATAAGTTTATTGATTTTATTTTGGTAAATTTTTAAATAATTAAAATCAAATTAATGTTTAAAAATGACTACAAAAATATTTTATTTTAGCAAATAAAATTTAAATTTAATATTTTTAAATAAAATAATCTTCTCAAGTATAGTTCAGATTATAATGGGAGATATTGAAAATTGATACTATTGATCATCATAAAGATGATAAGAAATGTGAATGTAATAAATGTTCTGTCAAATGTGTGAGTTCTCTTAACAGGTAGATCTAACGTCATCTTCAAATATTGGATATGAAGTTGTAGCGGGGTTGCGAAAGAATTCTAAACTGTATTGGGCAAATTCTTTTTTTTGTATTATAAGAATAAAGTGTACAAAAATAGAATTGCATTAAGGTGTCTAATGTATCCCACTACAGACTGAAGTAGTAAAGTGCCTATTACCATTGAAAAGTGCCTATTACCATTGATACCATTGAAATTATTATTGAAACAGCCATAATCACGAACCTGAACTATATGATAAACCAATGAGAGCACTGAAGAAGGAACTAAAAGATATGTCCGAAAGAAAGTTCAAGACAGATTTTTGATAATGTTTGTCGGTTGTACTCAGAAGCAGTTGCCAGAAAATACTTAACAAAAATTATAAGGGATCAATATTTGATAGTGTATATAAGTTAAGTACCACGATCGACCCTCATGATGTACCACTTGATATGCCAACAATGATTGATCCACCTTGATCTGCAGGTAGGCACGCCGTAAGTCCACTATCGCTAATTTGCGTCCCATGCGGCGCCAATTCCGTAGTTTCTCTGCGCACACTAGACTCATTCAAGTTCCGGTAGTCGAGGAACGGCCGGACCTTCTCCTTCCCTGTTGCATGACTGCCATTAAGGGCAGTGACAGTCGTCGTGGACTCTAGCATTCCACTAACCACCCATTTGATTTCCACTCTTTTAACTCCGAATTTACTTCGGCTTGATGCTCTTTGATCGATGAATATTCTGCCAAGCTGTTGTGTACTGGAGGGGCTCGCCCTTCCTTCCAATGCCATCGCACCGTCCAGAATTGACCGTCAAAATCTGCAGTAAAATACGTGTCCGAAATCTGAATTGTTGCCCCCTACCTGGCGGCCCTCTCCTGCCTTGAATCAACCGTCCCCACTCCGACGGATGACGATAGTACTGCCACTGTCGGATCCCTCCTGTCGATCTCTCCCAAGCCTGACTTCTGATTGGAACCAGTTGATCCACCCGGACCGAACGTTGGTTCCGCTCCGCTTTTCCCGACGAGGTCACCTCCGAACATGGAAATCATGTCCATTCCCAGCAACATATCCGAGCCTATTCCACTCAGGTTTCGGGCAAGTAGAAACATACACCGCATCTGGCACCCGGACACGCTGATGTTCAGTCAGGCACCGAATTTAATCACCGTCGGACCGAACACTGTTTGGAGCTTCTGGGATACTCGTTCTGCGTGATTCTCCATGTGAGGAATATTTTAAATTGTTTGAATGTGTAAATGTATGGATGCTGTATGTTGATTTAAGTATGTTGAAAAAAGAATGGTGATTCTCCCACCCCGATGGAAATTGGTATTTTTTTATTAAATTTAAAGGAATGACTATTCGAACATAATTAAAATAATCATTTGATAAGTTCACATTTTTAATTTCACAATTAAAATTAAGTTTAATAATATTTAGTAAAATTTAAATTAAATGCATTTTTAATAATTTGATGACATTTTTATTATTTTGGGATTTATTGAAAAATGGAAAAAATTATTATTTTTTAATTAATATTTTTTAGAGGTTAAATATTTTAAAAAATAACTTAGACAAATTGTTCGAATAATCATGATTAAAAACAGAAATAAGGGAACCAATTAGAACGATGGTAAACGATGAAAGACCTTCTGAGAGTTGTAATGACTCTAAATGTAATTGCAATAAAAATTCAAATGAGACTTGTCTAAATGTTCTTAATACTCCGGAACCAACCGCTGGTCGATCATAGACACCGAGCACCCGGTATCCACCAGTGCTCTCGCAGCTCGCCCCTCGGACTCGAACTTAGACTGTGGGCAGATGCGCGACATAACCCGTAGACATCCCACCCGCGCAACGGTGAGGGCCTACTAGTCTTTTCCAGGACGCTGATAGCGGCGTGGGCATGCAGAACAAAGATGGTTTGCTGAATCACAGATGGAGCAATGCCTCTGCTTACACTTGATGATGGATTGATCCCATTCTTCGTCCTCCTTTCGGCTCCGCTGCCCGCGGCCCCACCGGTTGTAGTTCGAGTGATGCGCTCGATTTCTGCAATTTTTGTCTTTTGTCGTCGCCGCCGTCACGTTTGCCGGTTCACTGTTCCCTGGTCCGTTATCATCGGCAGTCAACGATGACACCATTGTCGACGCGTCACTTATCCTCCGCTTGCTGATGCGGAGCAGCGCGTGTGCCATCGATATTATTTCCTCAAGCAGAAATTCTTTCCTTATCGCTTCTACCGATAAATGCTTCGCGATCTCATCCGGTAGATCACACATAAAGGCCTGTCTCAGAAAAAAATCCTGTGGCTCTTGCCCGTGAAAAACCGTTGTTGTGAGCCGTCGCAGATCAGATGTGAATTCTTCAACTGTTTCGCCTGGTCGAAGATATCTCGAACGGAATTCTGCATACGCCTCCCTCGGGTCAGGACCGTAGGCGCTCAGCAGCGCTTCTTTTACTGCCTCGTAGCACCCCTGCTTTCCGCTCAGTAACCCAGAAAACAATTCAAACGCTCGACCCTCGAGCAGCATTGGCAGAGTAACCGCCTTTTCAATGTCCTAAACGACTGCCATCACCTTAAATTTGCGACACTATTCTGCAAAATTTCCGGATCCATCGAATAACCGGACTGCATCCGTTAATCTTATTTTGTTCATCAGCCGCGATAGCTTGAAGAAGACCTGAATATAAATATATTTTAAAATCAACTAACATTACAGCAACTATTAATTTAAACAAACGGATTTATTAATAATTTAATAAATCCATATAAAATCCCACCACACAGTTATCAAAACCTTCAGAGTAGGGAATTATGTTTGATATTTTCTTGATTTATTATTGATTTATTCCTTTAGATATAAATGCCAGTATTAACAGATAGACTTAAATAATAGTCGATATTTAGCGTTTTTTGGGACAATTATCTCAAGAAATAATGAATGGGATATTTATATCCCACTGCTTAATAACTGTTTAGATTCAAATGTTTTACTTAATAAAATTCAATTCTGTATTTTATTATTATTTTTTAAAATAAATGACTTTGAGAATAAATTAGTAGTAATACAGAAGTTATTTTATTCAAAATTAATCTAGATCAAAAATACAATGTGAGAGAAATATATGTAATTTTGATGTCTCTCTTAATCAGATAGCTGATAAATATTTTAATTCTTTTAATTGTAATACACGAAACTAATTTATCCAAATTTATTTTTAATCTATTATGATTATAAATTTTAAATGATTCTATTAATTTTATTTTTAAATTTGTAAATTATTAAATCGAATTAATATTTCTAAATGATTAATAGTTATTTTATTTTGACCAATAAAATTTGTAGTAAATATGTTAAATAGAATATATAGGTTTAAGTTAGTTCAGATTTTGGGATGAAAATTATTAAACTTTGATCGATGATTATGAGTGAAATCGTTTCAATGGATTGTCATAAAGATGATCCAAATTTTGTAATTGTAATAAATGTTGTAATGTGTGAGTTCTTTAACACAATAGATAATTAATCAACATTGAAAAATGAAATTGTGAACGCTATAATAGAGGAAAATATAATAATTATTCAAAATTTGTTCTTTAGTTTCAAGACACTTATAACATCTCTTCAAGAATGTCATTATCCTTGATCGTACACAGCTCTCAGAATTGATAATAAAATTTCATACTTGAAACAGTTTCATAAAAATATGATATTAAACTATGTAGTACATAAGCGAAATTTTTGGATATGCAATAAACTCCTATGCTTTGTAATTTGTGTCAGGCCAGATCCAACGTCGTCTAAGAGCAATTCTAAGAGCAGTGTACGATCAAGGAAGATGAAAATTTGGAAGCAGTTTTAAAAATAGCTACTGGCTGATTAAATCCCAATTTCGATTTAAAATAATGACCATTCAAATTTCGATTATTTGCACAATTGTCTGAAGTAGTTGTGTATTTTTTATGATATCTTTTACAAATGTAAACTGCATCTTCTTTTATTTTATTAATAAACAATTTTAAGGAAAACAACATATTTCCATTTAAGACTGTTTTTCGTGAAAGGTAACGTTTTTCAAAACGAAATGAAATGTATCTCCGGTCTGCGTCAAAAGTTTGGAAAGTTCTCTCGATCTACGAACGAAAATTTTACCACCCCTGATCTAGATCGTCTCTAAACCTATAAAGACACTAAATAAATTTGGTGTACTTGGTAGCTTATGCATATCATCAGAAAGCTCATAGTCTAAAACAGCATAATCACAAGGTTTAAATATCCAATCTCGTATTCTTTAGGTGTGACTTTATCATAATTGAGCAACTTCCTTATTATCGGTTTTCAGTGAAATCAAATCAAAGTAATATGTAGATTTTAAAAATAACAATCCCATGTATTATTCAATACAGCTGTATGATGATGCCAAAGCCTGTACTTACTGCTGAGCCAATACCAACAGGTTGAAAATGTCTATTAAAGGGTTCACAAATACGTCGGAAGAGTACATATGGACAATTTGCTTAAAGTTCTAACTTACCCTCGAGGTTATAATTCGTGCTGTATAAAGACATTTTGAATAATCGTAATATATATTCATGCAAAATAAATTATAATGTTTTTTTCTTAGTACTCTTTATGGTTCGAACTAAAGTTTCAGATTGTGTTAGTTTCCTAGAGCCTTTTTTAAATTATATCCTGTAGATATATGAATATGGTTGTTTAATGTAAATAAATTATCTTGGTATGATTATGTACAAAATACACAAATGTGCGCATCTCTATACACATGTACCTAACCACAGTACATGTTAGGTTAATACAATAATAATATAGAAAAACATAATTATTAGATAAGGGCTCGTTCGTAAAATACATAACGCGAAAATTTGGATTTTTAGACCCTTCCCTCCACCTTTGTCACAAAGTGTCACACTTTCATAAGACCACCCCCCTAGGTGTCACGTCACAAATCACAAAAACAAAAAAAATATACAAACTACAATATTTTATTTATTTATCATCATTTTTTTCCTAATTTGAAGGGAATTATAGTGACTTTAGAAATGATACATCGTGTAATAAAATTTACATAATTCATTTAATTCTAATGTTAAATCAGGCATTATATTATTTATTGTTTTTTTTTGAAAAAAGATTTCAATAATAATCATTTTTTGTGATGTAACAAATTTTTAGACCCCCCTCCCCCCTTGTCACAAAGTTTCACACTTTCACAGACCACCTCCCCCATATGCGTTTTATTTTACGAACGAGCCCTAATTAGCATTTGTTATCGACAGAGAATTAATGCGACATTAATCAGATAGAGAGCTTCTCCATCCAAAATATTCAGGTTTAATGTTGAGTAGCCGTTGCGCTAGTGAATAACATACCGTGGATTTAATGACATTTTCTGTCATGGTGATCTTATTTAGGTGACCTGAACTTTCAGCATCAAAAATATTCATATGACAGCATCTAAATTCATCTTTTCAATATTTTATTGTTCCACAAACATCGTTCATTTATTTGTTAATCTCAACGTTTATATCCATTTTTAATCATTTACATTTTATCCAATCCATCTAAGCCTTTGAAGATGTGATTTTTCGTATCTTGGATTAAAGTAAAATCGGAAATTGATATAATTCACAATTTTATTAGTACAACACAATAACATAATTTTCGAACAAATTTTCGAAGAAAAATTTTTCTTTTATTTATACATAAAGATAATAAAATATAAATACAAATTCCTAAATTATTATTTCTTTTTTGGGATTTCTAAAATTAGTTTTACAACCTTTCTTGTATTAAAATTTTATTCTTAAAATTATTTTATTTTAATTCATTTAAAAAATCTTCATATCAGAAATCTCCCAATTATAAAGTTTCCATTGATATTGTTAGGTTCGTATAAAATATATTTGAAACAAAAATTTTCCATTTTTATTATTATAATTTTTTAAAAAAATCTTAATAAAAATATATTATACAATCAACACTATAATTTCATACTCTATTATTTCACAAACTATGTTATTTCAAAGAAAAATTGAAGTTTTCCTTTTGATTTTATATTCTTATAAAATTTTCTTTTTACAAATATTCACTTTTATACTGATGTTTCAATAATAAAATTCTCATTTCGATTTTTATTTAAAATATTTTCAGCTCTAAAAATTTTCAATGTTTTAATTTATAAAACACATTTTTACTTTAAAATTTCTTAGAAATTTTGATGCATGAAATATTTTTAAATATTAAGAACATTCCCTTGAATATCAAAATTCAAAATTTTATGCGAGCTCCCTCAAATCCTAACAGTAATAATGTATTTTTTTTCGTTTTATGGTTGACAAACTAAATGACACAACGGGCTGAAAATTGGGCAACAGTTATTCGAAGGTCAATATTTACGGTTAACATATTGTTGTATTACTGGTGGCGCAATCTCTTGACTAAACCAACTAACGAATAACTCATAATAGTATAATGAGACCTAATAGTATCACTACTAATTTTTTTAATAACATATTAGCGATCCTAATAGCATAATTATTAGTGAGCGACGATGTATCGTTTAACGATGAGTCGATGCATCGAAAAACCTTTATCGTTAAACGATGCATCAAATGCCTGCATCGTTAAACAAGGCATCGAAAAATAACATTTAAATATAAAGCAGCTAAATGTAAACCTAAATTTTTATTTGCTCATTGATATTTGCTATTGTGCTACAATAATGGCAAAGAAAATTTACAAAAAAGAAAATTTCAAATTTATTTTTGTAAAATTGAAACAAACTATAAAATGCACATTATTCATTTTCTTCATCTCTCTTAAGTTCTCTTTTATATAAACAAGTTTTTTAACTTTGGATGCTGACAAATTTGTTCTTCTCTCACCACATATATTTCTATTGATCTTACTTTCGCTCTGGCCTCCCTTACTTCTAGTGTTTAAAGATGGTCTTGTGCTTTGTACTCAGATGACATCTTATCCCTGTTGTGCTCCCACTGGCCATCTTGTAATGCTCACCATACTCAATGCAGCTAGCCCTATTTTCATTATTCATTGTGAAGTAATCACAAATTAAGGAAATTTTCGGCATCTGGAAGAAAAAAAATTTAATTTAACTAGAAATAAAACTTCATTAAATATTATTTAAACAAATAATATTATGACTTAGAAATTGTTTTATAATATAATTTTATTAAGATCAAAATAAATTTTTTTTCTAGTAAATTTCATCACCGAATATTGTGAAATCTAATAAATAAATTAGTAAATTAGTATGTAATGTTTATATGTTAATTGAAATAATATTAATTATTATTAATTTAATAATTTTAAAATAAAATATCTTTGCTTTAAATATAAAAAATTAATATAAATATTTATAATAATTATGACTTTAGGACCAAATGAA
>MQRK01031177.1:0-11257 GCA_001938485.1 Girardia tigrina | reverse complement strand
GGTAACCGCGACCGTTGCTATGGTGATCGCGACCGTTGCCATGGCAACCCCGCGTGGTAACTGGTTACGTAACCATGGCAACCACGGTAACTAGTAACGACCCCCCCCCGGGGGGGGGCTGCCGCCGAAGGAACATTTTTCCCCTACTAACCAGGTATAAAAAATATTAAATTTCTTAAGTTGGTTGAACCAAATAGAATACTCCTGCCTCCTCTTCATATTAAACTTGGATTGATGTAGCAGTTTCTGAAAGCGTTGGACAAAGACAGTAAGTGTTTGGCATATATTTGTACCAAATTTCCAAAAATCATTAATGAGAAACTGAAGGCTTGGATCTTTGATGGTTCAAATATCAGAATGCTCATGAAAGATAACGAATTTATTGAAATAATGAATGAATTGGAATTGAATGCATGGACCAGTTATAGAGCTGTGGTACACGAATTTCTCGGAAACAAGAGAGAGACAAACTACAAACTAATTGTTAATGAAATGCTTTCTGCATTCAAAAAATTAGGATGTCGAATGAGCCTTAAAATTCACTTTCTATTTTCACATTTGGATTATTTTTCGGAAAGTCTTGGCGATTATAGTGAAGAAATGGGGGAAAAGTTTCACCAAGACATTAAAACAATGGAAATCAGATATCAAGGACGATGGGATGTTAACATGACTATTAACATGGCGGACTATTTTTGGATGCTGAAAAGGGAGAATTTGACGGCTAAAGAATGTGGGAGAAAATCAAGAAGAAGTCTTAGTTCTTAAGTTTATGCTTAAGTTTTATGCTTATGTACTTTACATTTTATTATTTTTTGTAAAAAAAATTAACTAATTATTATTTTGAACAAATTATTTTGTAAATAATCGTGAAGCTAGAATGTTAAAAATCAGTAAAAAATAAAAATGTTTAAATTGAATTTGTGAAAAATTATGATGTGATAGAAATATTTCACGTACATTTTTGAAATCAGCGTGTTCGAATTATGTTAGAACAATTAAAATATTTGAGACATCTAAAAAAAATTATTTAAAAAGCGGAGAATTGCTGATTTGACCGAACATTTTTGCCAGTATCAGTAAATATAAATAAAATATATAATTAAATTAATCAATTAAAATAATTAAATAAATTAATTAAATAAATAAATAACTAAATATAAAACAATTAAATTAAAGAATGACATTTGAGTTTTTTTTAATTGTCGAATTTCGTAAAATTTCTTTATTGAAATTGTCGAATTTTTAAAGAAAAATATTCGTGATAGTCGATCGATTGCTAAATGAAGTCAAATTATGTAATCACAATGTGATTAAATCGAATGGTGAGTCTCATTTTATTTTTATGTAATTTGAATGCTGTGTGAATGCCTGGTAAGTGTATGCGTGTTTGTGTGTATGAATGTTATGTATGATATGTAAATAATTGATTGGTTGAATGTGTGTGTGTGTGAAGAATGGTTTTTATTTGTGAATTATAATCACAATTTTTTAAAGCAATTTTTTGAAAAGACAATTGGGTCAGTTAAAAAGAGAATTTGTCAATAAAAGTTTTAAATAAAAGTTTTTAAAAAAAGAGTTCTCTTGATCGAATTTGAATTATAATCAATTTAAAATAAATGAATTTACAAAAAATGGAAACTGAGAGGGAATTTTCAAAAGAAATGGTATTTGCATTGTTGACTGATATTATAGGTGAATTTCTCAATGAATATGCCAATAAATTTAAAATTGCATCAAGACCATATGTTTTTATTGAGTTCGAGAGATATATTCAAAAGGCAAAAAAAGATATTTACAGACACCAGAACATCGAGAAATTTAGCTCAAATTAATTGTGAATTGAAGGATGTTCAAAGAATTATAGTAAAAAACATTGCCGATGAAATTCAAAGAAAAAATCTCTGAGTGTTTTAAATAATAAATCGACGAACACTTCTTTTCTTCCAAAAATAACATGGAGACACGGTTTCCTGTCCAAGTGTTATTGAGATGGATTCCAGCTATGAACAATTAACGCAGCCTTCAAATTAATTAAATTCATTGCAGATCAAATCAGTGTAATTTCATTGAATAATATTAGTGAATGTAAATAACTCAATTATTTACACCCAGCAAAAACATACAAATCACCAACAGATTGTTTGAACACATGATATTCAAAGACTGTATCAAGTAAACCATACATATAATATATATTAATATATATATTTACATATTATATATATATATATATATATATATATATATATATATATATATATATATTAATTTTAGAAAAACCTAATTTAGTGAAAGCGTTGAAGTTTCCTTAAGCTATACCATTCTTTTTATTCACACATTAAAAGTACTCATTTTGTCTTTAAAATTTTCGGTTAAACGAACAATTAAACGTTTAATTCTTTAAACAGATTGCGTTTAAATTTTTACCATTTTTATTAAACGCACCGACTCTTATGTAACACAACAACCAAATATAATTGTAGTGCCCTACTGATTTCACATATTTGTTTATTTATTTACTTTTGTTTTTTTTGGCGTGATATTTTTTTTGTTGTATCACCCTGTATTTGTATGTATTTTTTTGTGATTTGGAGACAGCGGACGGTCTTGTTGAGGATTTTACAGTCGTTTTTGTGGAAGAATAATTTGGATTAAAGGGAGAGATAGATGAAAGACGACAAAATGATGGAGAATGGTGTCAAAGATTGGCAACATATGTTGTAGTGGGGTATCGCAGAAGAAATTAAAAATTAAATTAAAAAAAATGCAATCAATAAAAAATATTGATTGCAGAAATTAAAAATTCAATTAATTAAGAAGATAATTCTGCTTACATGGACAATTAAAAAATTCGATAGAAATAATTTGGAAAATATTGTCGCCACTGGATATTTTTGACGAAGTTTGGAAACCTTATCTCCGGCTCCAAAAACTCGCAGTATCGTCCGACTCTAGTGTTGAACTTTTCCTATATTCGTAACAATTGTTTTTGGTTATATTAAAAGCGTTAATTTACCAATTTTTCCATTTTTATTTTAGTCTGTAATTTTAAGGGTAGTAAAGACAGCAAATTCAACTCTAATCAGCAGATTTCTTTTTGAATTTGTTGTTTTTACAATAATATTTGAATTACTATTATGACAAAGATGTAAATAAAAAATATAGATCAGTACTCACGAAAGATATACCACATTTTTATTTATTAGATCAGTTAAATTTGATGTTCGTAAATTTTTTATTTATGTATAAGAAAATGTAGTCGTACACAACAGGGTAAATAAATTTAAGTTTAACCTACAAGTTCAAAATCACTAGTCTAATTACTGTGAATTAATTTCTTCTCATCAGGTAAGTAAATTTGCATATTTTGTTCCAGTCACAATCTCGAATTTTATACTGAATTTTTATAAGTTACCCGAATGTAAAACATCTTAAAAGACAGGATTTTTTGCATACAACTATGTTTTTCGTCGATGATCAAATAAGGCTGCATATATTTGTAAAGTAAATAGATGTCGAGTGGTACTTTATGAACTGAAAATGTGCTTCATTTAATAAGAGGTAAATTATTTTTATTATCAATTTAGCTCATCAATGGAATAAAATTTAAAAATCCGAAATTGAGAGTAAAGAAAGTATTGCCAAATTTACGAATTTATTATGATTATCAACATTCATTTAATATTTTACCAGACAGTGACATATTAAAGGTAAAACTTAAATTATATATTACAATTTTACCAGGGATATAAAAGACGGCAGTTTTAGAACCTGCAAGGGATAAAATACAGTCTCTCCTAAAGGTAAAAGCAGCATCAAATGGAATACTACTTGTAGACAGGTTTAATATTTTAATTGTTCTTGAAATTTATAGTTGTAATGTTAAATTAGAAGATTCTTTTTGTTAGTTCTATTTTTAATATTGTTAGTGTTCCGAAATATACATATGAACACTTTTGATAAAATTTTATATAGGAAAATTTTTAAATAATTCTTTTAGTAAAATTATTAATTTCAAACAAAATAATATTTATTTTAACAAAACTTGGAATTAAAAATTATAAATGTTTTAGTTTTTGTTTTACTTCATCAAAATTATAAATATTTTAGTCTTTGTTTTACTTCATCAATTTTCAAGGCTGATGAAAATTACTAAATAAACAGTAGCAAATTTAGTTTTAGTTTGCCCAAAAATTCTCTTATCAAAAAACAAAAGGAAGCAAGTAAACTCAAAATTATTTCTATTATTTATTATTCTTTTTAAAATATTATTCTTTAAACCACAAGTATCCCGTATGGGAGAAGAAGGTTTAATTTAATTTTAAACATTCGTTCGTTTTGGAGATTCACAGTTTTTACTTTAATCTATTAACTCGTACGAAATATTGATTTGTGTTTGTGTTCTGTCATCAAGAATTGAATTATTATCATTATTTATGACTTGTCAATATTTGTTATTTGAAATAAAGTTTCATAAAAGAATTTGTGTTCATTATTCATATATTTATGTTGGAAGTCCTTTCTGATTAATTGGAGTCAGATTAAAGATTTTGGATTAAAGTTTATTGATTAAAGATTAAAGAATAGAGATTTACGATTAAAGATTAAGATTTAAGATTTGTGTTTTAAAAATAAATAATTATATTAAAGATTTCTAATATTCAACAATAGATATATATATATATATATATATATATCAGAATATTGTGGTAAATATTTATAATTGGCATACATGATTATGATAAAAAGGGTAGGCGACTTTTTAGTGCTGCCGTTTTTGCGCCAAAACGTCCGACGCGAAAAGGTTCTGATTCCTTCTCAGATATTAATATTTAAATTCTTATTTTCTGAAACTAATTTTTTCAAATTTAAATTAAATATTCAAAATAATTATGAATTTATTAGGATTGCAAATTTTAAATAATTTTATTTTTGAATTTGTAAATTATTTTATAAAATAAATAATTTTAAATAATTAATAGTAATTTCATTTTAACCATTAACATTTGTAGTAAATATTTTTAAAAGAATATAGAGGTTCAAATTAGTTCCGATTAAATATTAAAGATGGAAATTATTAAACTTTGATCGATGAATATGAGTAAAAAAACTGCTACAAAGATGATCCAAATCGCAATTGTAATAAATGTTGTTGTAAAATGTGTGAGTTCTCTTAGTAATCCTAAGAAAATTTAAACTAACATCTTTTATTGAACTTTAGATCACAAAATCATTGAATCAGTGGGATTTTTTCCGTATTCTTCTGATTGTAAACAGATTTCAATATTTACACGTCCCATACTGTAAATTTGCTAGGATCATAATTCCCCATTGATGATAATATAAAAAATTATAATATGTATAGTCTAACACTATACCCAATTACTTATTCCCAGTTAATACTTAATTTACCATAGATGACTATGACAGTTGTTGATATACTGCATAGATTTTACACTGTATTTATACAATCTTTTATCATATTTTAGTCAATTGAGATGAATTGGATGACTTTTTACGTATGATCTTTAGAAATACCTCGATTTTGAAGTTTTCATTAATAAGCATGAGACCAACAACCTTTTTGTCGATAAGGTATACAAGAGAGTTACTCTTTTGGCGAATGGTCTTAATTATCGAATGGTGTGAATTCTCCGTTCTCAAAATTAGCACTTCTGTTAATAAAAATCTGCTTTAAAAATCATTGTAGTCGGACAAATACCTCGACACTGTTGTCTAATTAACTAGGAAATAAAAATAAATACAAAGACATAATTTATTAAATCAATGATCTCGTGAATTCTAGTTCATATGAGGCCTTTCTTGTTATAGTGCGTGGACTGTGCTCGATGAAGTCGCTGACTTTTCTAGTGTTTTCTTCAGTACTGATTGTCTTTTCTACTAATATCATTCCTCCAATATCATAAAAAACGCTTTTTGTTTCGCAATACTTCTAGTATGTTCTAATTTAGATTAAGAAATGACTAGAAAACGAAAAATAATGAGTTTACTTATCTCTTAACAGTTAAAGCAAAACTATTTTAATTTTAATATTTTGAAATGTGTTCGCAGCCTTAATATTAAAATCTAATTGAAATAAAATTGGTTCCAACAATTTAATTAAAAAATCTAATTTCAAGGTAGATCAAAACGAGATAATTAATCATACAGTCAAATCTCTTTACGAAGACACCTATCGAGACCGAGCAAGAGTGACATTGTAGCTATATATGCATAGTAAAAGGGTTTGTAAAACCGGCTTTATTTACTCAAGTTACTTATCAACCCAAAGATCGACTAGTTCATTTTCTTTGGCAGATCAGGTGCATTTCGTTGTCTAGCTGATTGTACGCTTCCATCACAGCGAGCTTTCCGCTTTACTTTTTTTAAGAACTTCCGTACGGTACTCCAAGCATGCTTGGTTTCCTCGAAAGACATGACTTCCTTATCGTCAGTTACATCGTCACCTTCGCTTTCCCCTAGCTTTTCCATGCACAATTTTTTTCAATATATTCCAATGTAAAAAAATCCGCTAATCGCAAGATGCTCATTGGCTTCGAGATAGTCTCTCCGTTCTCCTTCATCTTTATCTCTGTTAAGCAGAGCTTGCCAGATCTTTTGCAGCTCAGTATCATGTAGCTCAGTTTGGATCTTCTCTTCAATAAACTTGGTCTTCGTGAAAACGTTTCTGATTGTTGATTTGTCGACCTGCTCTCAAGCACGCCGGGTGACTTGTATTTACATTCATACAGAAGGTGCTCAAGCTATAACTGGATATCTAAAAGGATTTGAAGTGCATGCTAAAGAACTAAATGGGGATATATTAGTTACCCATTGTTTGTTTACATCGAGAAGCACTTGTTACAAAATATTTTCTATCAGAATTGAAAATAGTTTTTGAACAATGTGTTAAAATGGTTAATTATATTAAATCAAGACCATTAAAAAGTCGCTTATTTAGTAAATTATGCCAAGCTATGGACGCCAAGTACGAATCCTTGTTACTGAGATTATTACTAAGTTTGATAATCGAGTATGGCGAAGAAATATAGACTTTTCACTACTCATACATTTTAACGGCCACACAATAGTGGTATAGTAATTGGGGGCATAATAAATTTATTTTGTTTTGAACTTTGTTAATCAATTAAAGTGGTTTAATAGCAAGAGTAGCATAGTAGCGAGGTGAAATGGGAAGGAGATTTTACTGAATATTCAACGTTTATTTTAGATAAGAATAACTTTAATGACAACATACTATTTGTGCCTTACCATCAAATTCTCTTACTGTACCTTTGTTTCTAAGTTTTTCAAATATTCACTACTAAACTGCAATATTAACGGAGGAATATAAATTTCTAGTCGAAGCTACCACTTAATAAAAAAAATAAAAATTCGAATTTCTTTTAAATAGTTATAAAATGAAACAAATATTTGTTTTGAATCGACAAATGTGACTTTACTTTATGTTTTAGCATTTTATTACAATCTAGTAGTGAATATTTGAACATCATAAGAACAAAGATATATTCATCGGACTAATGATAACTAACAATAAGACTTCTCCTTATGTGAATCAAAATTATTTTTCGAAAAAAAGAAAATTTATTCTATGAAATGTGAGCAGTTTAATCCTTGCAAAAACTGCAATGATCAAAAACCTTAATCAATCGACTGAGCTGTGACTGTTCAGTAAACTGTGTTTTGAGATAACACTTTGTCTCTCCAATGTTTGAGTTATGAATAGGGTGACCTAAATTTAGACCTATAAATTTTCAAATTTTGACCTAAAAATTTGACATTTTTTTGACTTAAAACTAGAAAATTGACCTTTTTTGACATAGAAACGTTTTATTTTTATATAATATAAAAGAAAAAAATTACTATATCAACAAAAAGTCACTTTCTTTCGGTTTTTAAGAAAAGACTGTAATTTTTGGTTCAAAATTGATTAAAGATGATAAAATATTTAAGCATTTTTAAAAATATACAAAACAAACAATTACAACATAAAAGAATTATATTTAGTACACACATATTTTTTCAATATTTTCATCATTAATTTTTTTGCCTTTCTGTAATATAGAATTAAGTATTGAGAAACTGTCTTCTACGCTAGCTGAAGTGGGTTGACATTTCATTAAAAGACCATAATTGAGAGATTGAGGTTAGTGTTCGACATATCTTTTATAGCTAAAAATATCATTGTTTTTGAAGTCTTTTTTCCACATAATCTTTAATTTTGCATTCATCCTCTCCAAAATTATGATCTGTAAGAGTTGATAATGTTGCTTCAATAGTGTATTGAGTTACTTCCATTTCAATTGAAAAAGGTGACAAATTCTCGTATTGAGAGGTGATGTTGTATAAACTATTTGCCACAGTATAAGATTCTAATGTTTTTTAGATTCAAGTACAAAAATTCATCCGTCATTAATGTTGTTAAAAATTTCGTGAGTGAATTTGAGAAAACAATTGATTTTACCAAATAAGTTCTGGAAGGATCCTAAATTGTGCCAATCAGAATATGCATATAATTCTTACAATTGAGACACATCTCATCAAAACCAGAATAGTTCTTGAATTGGGGTATTGAGAGTACTTAACGGTTTTAGCACGACACTGTATTGGTCGAGGAAATTAAGACTCCTTTTCTCTAAACTTCGATTTGATTATCGGTCTTCTGGTTCATACGGTAAATTTGCAACAGTCAAGTATATACTGGAAAAATAATTAATCAAATAAATAATTATTTGGGTATCGCAAATACCCCGATAGTCACAAAAGATTTATGTTCGGAAGGGTTAATCGATGATTGCTAAGCAATGTTTAAAAATATTTTAAATTTAAGAAATTATAAAATTAATAAAAAGTAAATCATTAACAAAGTCTCCAGTCTCATATTATTTTCGTCGATCCACCAAGAAATAATTATACACCCACATTATTCGCAATCAATTACCTCTTATAATCAGTTATTATTTCTTTCTTGTAAAATACCATTAGTATCGGAAAAAGATATTGTTCAAAGATACGACTTTCATCTATCCAATTTTACAAAGAAAAGTTTCACGAATTAATTTATACGAAGCTAATTAAAGGGTTCATAGCCAATGTGCACAACCTGCGGCCGCATGCTGCCGAGTGAGGAACGTTGTACGATCATGGCGAAATATATGAATTTAATCATTAAATTAAATTTTTAAGCATTAATTAAAATTTAAACATTACATTTTAATGTATAAAGCGGGTCATATATATCAAATGTTTGTGCAGTCTCATGACTTATGGTCGGCAATAGCGTCTTGTCAGTGTGTCCGCCCACATTTTCGGTAAGCGGGATACGCATGGTCAATAATCGCTTCGAAATTCATGCGACCGTGGTACCAGAAGAGCTATTGTTTTGTGGTCGTCAACGACAAAAAGTTTGCGTACCCCTGGTCTATAGCGATATTTCACGTCCTTGAGCGAAATAATTAACAATTGTTGTTTAGTTCAAACTGTTCTCTGTGTAGCTAATCTTCCCTTTTTGTGATCAAATTACACGCTCTGTTTTTTTCTCTTTCTGTTGTCTCGTTAAATTAAGATTTATAATAACGTCAGTAATAAAGTTTTTATTTATTATATATTTATACATTATAAGTGAGTCTATTGATTCAGCTATCAAATCCATCGGGTCTATTGTCATTTAACTATTGTTAGTTCTTTTATTTGTTGTCCTATCTATTATACAATTTAATCATTCAATTATCTCTTCTCTATATCATCATTCTTTATCCACACAATACCTAAACTCTATATTATTGTATGAATAAAATGGATCAATCAGTTTTTTAATCACACTCTGTGAATGCTTTATTTTTTAAAATTATTTTCTTAATTTGATAATACTCAGAGTAATTAAAATAAATTATGTCAATTATATTTACCTAACAGAGCATGTGAAGATTATTCATATAGAATAAGTATAAACGGAATACTTGGTTGTACCACTGATTGTATGGAGACCAAATGTATAGATGTTGTCGTTCCAGATAGATATTTAAGGGTAAACTTGCAAAAAAAATACTTTAAAGACTTTTTTTATTTGAAGAAATGCTGCGTCATTGATGATAACGGAAACCCTAATTATTATGGTGTGGACGGAAGTGGCATTACCAATTACGATATTGTACTTCTTATAAGTGCCTCAAATTGTGGAGGTAACACACTAGCGTATGCCACTTCTTGTTTCATTGAAAAATCTTTAGACCGGTATTTAATTGCAGTTTAGAACCTTATTGTAAATAATTTATAGGCCGATTATGGGTGTTTTGAACGTATGCTCTGATAAGATAAATGCTCGATCAAGAATCCAAGAAAACATCAAAGTGGTAATACATGAAATAATTCATGCTCTTGTATATTTATATATATGTCTTAAAATTATAATAATATGTTATTCAGGGATTTGCAGTAGATAAATTTGCATTTTATCGATATCAAAATGGAGAACCTATTGTTCCAAGAGATAAGATGGGTTGGCCTGACTTGGGTCTAGATCCCGAAGGGTAAGCGATGACTAATATTTTTAAATAAATATGATTAAGATATTTTTTAAGTTTTGCGTCTTGCATTTTATGCATTAAATAAAATTATTTAAATACATTAAACTGTCAAAATAAATGCTTTTCAGAATCATGTTCATAGGTTCGCTATCAAGTGATGAAATACTAACACCGACTAGTAAATCAAAAATTAATTTTTTATATCCATTCTTTATGTATACAGAACTCTACTTTGTCAACAAAGTTTTTAAAATTTAAAAAATTTTAATAAAAAAACACAATAAAAAATTTATATAAACTATTTATAATGTATAAGTACATCTTTTTCAATTAATATTGTTCATGAACAAACGAATTTTCGTCTTTTCCTAATTTGGGACCTTAAAAAGTTTTTTTCGATCAAATTTTCACATAATCATTTATTGTCATCGAAAATGAGTAAATGTGCAGTTTGAAGAAAATTGATTCAGGAAAATGCCTTCAAAATAGGTTTCTAAATTCCATGGATACATATATATATATATATATATATATATATATATATATATATATATATATATACTAGTAAATAACCCGTCATGTATGATAGGTAAAATTGAGAAAAGAAATTTCATTTTTTAATTTTAATTTGAGTAATTTTGGATGTGGAACAGATGCATTAAAACAAAGAAGACACAATTATATCACTTTTTATAATTTGTTTTCAT
>MQRK01031039.1:0-11382 GCA_001938485.1 Girardia tigrina | reverse complement strand
ATTAATTATTTTTAAGTTATTCATATTTTTAATAATTTCAGCTTTAAGTACATTTACTCGGGCTTCTGTATCTAATAAATCCTCTACTACTTTATCATTAACTTCTAATCTTATACTTGGACGGTCATTCATTTTGTGATATTTAATTTTGAAGAACTCAGTGTTCATGTGATTATGAGTTTTCTCAGTAATTTTTATATCTTTAATGTCTTTATAGTTCATAGTAAAACATTCCACGTCTTTAGATTTTATTTTGAACTTACTTAATTCACACCATTCGTCAGAGATATATATATATATATATATATATATATATATATCCGTAATACGTATTCTGTCAAGTTTAGTTTTTCCAAGAGCAGTGCTAGTGCAGGTATTATTAAAGGCTTGTAAACGGGCAACCTCTTTTTCAGGTGTTGCCCAGCACACACACTCCCACGATACACTACAGGAAAAATGCTTGATTCAATTAGTCTTCTTCTCAGTGCTATATCAACTCGGTTACATAGAATCGCAGGTTGCAATTCGCGCAACTTACTCATTCTACAACGCAACCGCTGACCGATATCCCGATTGCAGCTACCAGTTTAATTCTCCTAACACTTTTGTCACTAGTTCTTGAAATGACGCTGAGGCAACTGCAATTCCTAATGGCATTCTTTTAAAACAATATTGGGCGTTCTTTGTCGAAAATGCTGCTTTTATTTTTGAATCGTTCTCCAATTCAACTTGATAATATGCGCTCCTCAAGTCTAACGTATTTCGCTTAAAAGTATTTCGCTCCATTTAATGTTTTTTAGCATTTCTTCTACATTTGGTATTAGAAATGCTGGTCTGATTGTCACTTTATTTAACCGCCGAAAATCAACACATACTCGAATATTCTGTTTGTCTTTTTTCCGTACGCATACCAGCGAAAAACACTGTTCTCGCAGGTTATATCGTTCCTCTCGATTAATACCGTATATCCATAACATACTGACAATACATAAAAAAATATTAAGTTCATTAAAAATAATTTTGTTTAGCGAACCAAATCTTTTTTCTAAATTTATTTTAAAGATTAAGAATGACGATTAAAATCAGTAGCGGTATTGCATTTTAATTTGAGTTAATTTAAGCAATAAAATAGCAATCAATAGTGAGCTTTATCATATAATTTACCATAATAAAACATCTTTTATGTGTTTTTTCAGTTAATAATTGTTGTGCTTTATTTTGTTTTTATATGTAATCATATTTCTGTTTTTTAACAAAGTTAGTTTTTGAGAATTTTTGATTAGCGCGATTTAATGCAATAGATTACATAATCATCGTTTTGGTATTTATAAACAGGTGGATTAATTTTTGCTGTATTGCATTTCGTTACTCCAATTAGAAGTTCAAATGAAATCAAGTTAACATAAAATTATTGCTTTTCAATTTACAAAACAAAAAAAAGGTTAAAAGCCAAATTTAGTAATAAATGTCACAACATTTATCATTTTCGTATTTTTAGAAAAAACAGATTATTTTAAAATTGAATAATTATTTTGACAGAGAAATATATGAGATTTATGACAAATATTAAATTCATTTATTAAAGAAATAAAATAAAGTGAAGCTCCTTTTTAAACACAAAAAATAAACCTGTGAAAAATTTTTGGTTAATAAAAATTGGCAATTAATGAAAACTGAAGGCAAAAATACAAATATTAATAACAGACATTTATTTTCTAATAATTCAATTTGTGATCTGTGTTACTCTCCTCCTGTGGTGGATCCTGGGAACTAGATGGGTTAAAGTCTGTCTCTAGGCGAATGTGGTAACGAAACTTACAGGGCTAGCAATCCTGTCTGTGGATATGAAGAACGCAGATCTTTTTATCTAAAGTACCCTATGTCTAATTTATCATTTTTATTTATTTTGGTTCCAACAATTTTCTTATATTCTTTGGTAGTTTCTAACAGAATAAAAGAGATTAGGACATCGCTAAGGTTATTTTAATGAATACAAAATATAAGTGAACCTGAACTCCTTTATTTACAGACACAAAAATGTCATCTGAATTTTCTTTAGAGCTCGATACTGATTCCTCATATACCAAAACTTTACCACTAAAAGGACAAGAATTTGAAGCTACCTAAAAGGACAGATGGGTCATTTTTGACCCATAGTAACTTGAGCGGTTTGTAATGCAAAATGTTAACTTCAATAAAGTGTGCATAATGAAATTGAGCACGATAGTAACTTGAAGCAAGTATTAAACTGAAATAAATGACAAAATTAACAATACAAATCAAGTCACATATCTTATGGATTGGGACAGTTTTTGCAAGATATTAAGCAAATTTCGATTCCTTCACATTTCTTGAATGTGAATCGTCGACACAAATAATAACGGTAAAGTTTTTTATATTGACACTGAGGTGTAGGTTTGCAGTGCTTTCTCTTTCTGTCAGGTGGAACTGGATTTGAGGGAATTCTCACATCCTCTACCTCTTACTTGTGTCACACAATACCATGACTAGTTTTATTGCGAAATTTCTCAGATTTATGTTCCATTTGGTCCCTTCGCGGTCATAATGCAGTCATAAGTGATGTGGATATGCAGACTCTGGGACAAGGGGAGGGAGAATGAAAAAGAATCTGAACCATTCGATCGACAGTCATCGTCATATATATATATATATATATATATAAAGCAAACTAATAAAAATAATGGAAAAAGACCCTTCTCAAAGCTAAAATTTTAGTATTTAACTTTCCGTCTACCAAAAAACATGTTTTGCACATCCTTGTATTATTACATATATATTAAATCCTTGGCTAAAATTAAATAATAAATAACCTGATTAAAAAATGTATTTATTTATGTTAGAAAAGCTGTTTGCAGCGCAAACCTCGTCAAAATTGGAGTTCATAAATAAAATTTATTCTATTAAAAAATACTGCTTTTTAATTTTTTTGAAAATTTAAACAAAGTTCTTTTTTTATGAGTTTTAATTTTACGATTTTTTAAATCTAACCGTATTATAAATATGTATATAATAATATATTTATAATTTTAATAAGCGTGTTTTTAATGTGTATTTATTGTTTTTTGTAAGTACGACTTTAAAATATATTGAAATTAAAATATTTATTGTAAAATATAGCTACTATTCATTATAATTTATAATAAAGCTTAGTCCATTATAGAAAATGTCAATAAGTCTTTAAAATTTCAATGCATATTTAAGGTAAAAAGCAAAGTCATTGAATATTACGATGGAGTCAAAATGGAGTATTGAAGACGAAAGGTTAATATCATCTTTTAGAAAATTAAAAATATAGTAAATATTAGATAAAAAAATGTAAATTTATTTTATTTTTAACTTATTTTCACAAAAGTTTAATTATCAAATTATTTATAAATATTTACTATCTTTGAATTTATATTTAAGAAAATATTGCAAAAAAACAGTAAAAAATAAATAATATCATTTGGATAAAATGGTAATCAATATAAAAAAATATTAAAATAAATAGTTAAATGTATTTTTATTTTTCAACGATTTATTGTTAGAAAAAATGGAAAAAAATAAAAAATGCGTTGGATTAATAAAAATTATTTTAAAATATTTATATTTATTTTGGACAATAATTTTGAATTTTTTTTAATATTTCAATTAATGTTAAAAATAAAGAAGAATGTTTGTTTATTCTTACTTTATGCTTGAAGAGAGTGTTCGACAAAATACAAACAGGCTTTCCGCAAACCTTCTTCATATCAAGTATGAAGGTCAGTGTCAACCTTACTTTTGAACAATAGTGTTTCAGTATCTAAAATTTTGAAAGGTTGGTGTCATTAAAAGTCATCTGAGCACATATTTACTATCATTAACCATTTTGAAGTTTTCTGGGACTATCACTAATGCGTAATATCAGATTTCCTAAATGTACATTAGGCGTATCCGCTAATCTTTTATTAATTTCAAAGAGTCATTAGTTTGGCATTGCTTATAACAGAAAACACGGAAAATGTATTTAAAAAGAAATTCAAGATAAAATTTAACAACTCATCATATTTTTCGAAAGTAGTGTTGGGTATTAAAATCTTTAATCTGAAATATTTACTTTTTAGAAACACAAATCGTTAATCTTTAATCTTCAATCTTTACACTTTCAACTTTAATTGCAAATCTGACTCCAATTAATCAGTAAGGACTTCCAACATAAATATATAAATGAATGAACGCAAATTCTTTTACAAAACTTTATTTTTCAATAATACAAAATAGCATACAGCTTTATATTGTTCAATTCAATAGTATCAATAAACGTAATCACAAACAGATATTCGATGCGAGTTTATCAGATCACAATTTATTAATATCGAAACTATAAATCTTCTAAACGAACGATAGCCGTTAGACTCCCAAAGTCAAATGAACTCTTATTCTCCTATACAGGATACAAAGTTCAAATTCAACTTCAGGATAAAAAAATAAAAACGAAAGAATTTAAATAAATTTACTGTACACGGAATCTTCTTTTAAAGTTTGTTGTAGGAAATTATTGGTGTGATTATGACTAAATTCGTTGTTGTTTATATACTAGTTTTTTCTAAACTTGAAAATTGAATAGCTAAAACAAATCTCAAAATATTTATAATTATTCTACAAATTTTATTAAAATAATGTTAATCGAAAATTATGGATTTTTTTTAAAAGAGAATTATTTTCAATTAATTTTTTTTCAAAATTTTTTTAATTAAAAATATAAAATAATATTTTGGAACCCCAACAGTAGAAAATAACTCAACATATATGATGTCAATATATTTACCACAACATTTTACTCTTCCTAACATGAAAAAGCTAAAGAACACAAGACCAAAGTAAATAAAATAAATAAATATTAGTAATGTTTAAAAGAATCCATTAAGGAAATATATTTTTATAATTATACAAATATTTTTCGTTGAAACTAAAATGCGCCAAAATCATTTCGATAGAGAGAAACACAACAAATATTTTTTGGAATATCAAAAACAGATATAACTTTTAAAAAATGTGTAAAATAAATTGTTAAAACTAAAACATTCCGTTTTCAAAGAAACATTTGGAGATAGATTATTTAATATTTTCCTTTGGGTCTCACTCATTAACGTTCCTGGCCATCTTAAGACAGATTGATAGAACGGTAATGAGGGTTATGATGGACCCAACCGATATTATTACTGCAATAATCACTCCAGCATCCATGCCTGTAAAATAAAAAAATTAAACCTTGTAAATTAAGAATAAATATTTGACTTATGGAAGCATTTGTAATTTTAATTGTTTTGTAAATTACTTGACATCAACATTTTTGTTATTTTATTTAATTTGATATAATTCTATTTATTTTACGAACATTTCTTTGTCTTGGGTGTATGAATAATGTGATTTTCATTTATTTCAATATATAAGCAGGTGTGATGAATCATTCTCGAAAAAATTAAAATATGACGAATCCTCCAGTGATGAAAAGTCCTAGAATCACTATTTACGTTTAAAAATAACACAACACTAGTATACTAAAGAATAAAAATCTGTTATATTCAAAGCAATAAATAAGTGATGGTCCAGAAAAGAAACCCAAAATTATTTTAGATTACAATGACCCGAAGGGAGGTGTAGATACTGTAGATAAAATGATTGCTTACTGTTTGACAAAGGGGAAAAGTGCTTAGTTTAAATAAGGTTGTGGCTGTTCTTTATGATAGTTCATATCTCAAAAAGAACTACTCAACCCATGTTCTGATACCTTTACATTGATTGAATCATCTGCTTTTACTAAATCTACCATTTTATTTGAATGCATATTTGTTCAACAATAAGTCCCTTTAATTTTCGATCTATTATCCACTCAAACAATATATCTTCAAGTATAGGAATGAGGTCTTTTATCACGCCACCGTCTATCCTAGATATTGTTTTTTGAATTGCTGAATATCTAAATTTAATTTCATTGGCATTTTTACACGACAAATCACCGCCATCGATTGGTTAGAACAGGCATGTCAAACTCGCGGCACGCGGGCCGCATGCATTCCACCGCTTACTTTTTTTGCGGCTTGTAATGGTTTTAAAATTTTAACAAATTTTTAAAATTTTCTAAAAAAAACTATTTTAAAAATCAAATTTATTCAGTGGGAATGAATATTATATTCGATCATGTAAACTCACCATCGAAGTATTACTCGTACTCTCCATAATGCTGATATACGTTTAATTCGCTTCCACTATTTCATGCCCTTCTCGAAATCCTCTCTCTCAATTTCCAATGCAAGTTCCGGTGGCCATGCAACTAAAAATGCAGAAATTTTAAAGAAGGTCGCCTCAAAAGCGTTTCTCAGCGAAGTAATATAATATGTTTTAGATGGCATCGGAAAGGATATATCGCCCGATTTTGTCGGATGGGAAATGCAAGTGGCTTCTCAGGGGGATTAAAGGAGCTTTTGATTATTTGATGTGTCGTAAATAAAAACAGCTGTATAGCGTAGGTGGATACCAGATGCTCTCAATCAGTTGTAAAAAATGTAATGTGGAAGAATTTTCGATACAGTAGCATCAAGAAAAAGTCACATTTGTTAATGGATGCCAAGTTTCAGTGGACACATCTACAATCGTGATCGATGTGGCTTAGAAAGAGGTAACATTAAATTACATAATAATGAATGATACCGGAAAAGTTGGAATTACTTTTGGGAGTTGATGTGATTGAGAAATTAGGTGGGACGATGCTCAATAACGACTGCGTGAAGTTTGGGGTGAATCTTGGACTTTTTAGTCCCTGAGTAAGTGTCGGGTTGTTTGGTTTCAATATCATTAAAGCTGAAGGCAAGATGAAACATAAATTAAGGATTCGATTTAACAAAGTGTGAACAGTTTCTTGGGATTGGAAATCGGATGCGCCAGATTATTTGCCGAGTAGAAACACTGCTTTGAAGAAGTCAAAACCGAAATACAAATTAATGATATAGATTTTAACCAAATGGATTAAAAAATGGTATTTAAATTAATTTGATGACGAAAAAATGGGCATGTCAGTGAGGTCTATCTTCATTTATGGTATAGCCCAGTTGAACAAAGAAAAGATAAGATCCGTGTTCAACTTTAAGTATCATTGATTAAATGTATCAATTTAATCAATGTTATGTACTTGACTATTGTCACAAATTTCAAAAACAAAATAAAAATTGGCGAGTTTCTTGTAATTTGATTATGTCTTCTTGGAATTTGAGTAAATTATTATCAATTATAAAAATGGAAAATGAATTCTTATTTGTCGATTACGAGAGCGTACCGGTGGCCGAATACTTGCCGATTCTCAATATGATAAAACACGATTTACGATTCATTTTCAAAAAAATGTATCAGTGAATCTACCAATGAAATAATAAAAGATTTTGAAAATAAAACATTACAATGGGAAGCTAAAATTATCAAAAACGATGCTGAGAAACAATTTATGGGACGTGAATAAAAAAAGAAAATTAAAAATTTATCTTTGGAAAATAAAAACCGTCAGGGGCAATTTAATATAAAAACAAAAATCATTCAAGATTTAATGAATGACCAATTCGACGAATGGCAAGATTACTGTGATCCTTCTATATTAAGTACTCTGATTAAAAAATTGAAACTTGTGAAATTGATCTTGAACAAATATCTACGAAGGGCTCACCCACTCATTGATAAATTGTTTAGAGTATTGAGTTCCTATAAATCTTCGTCGACCATCGATATTTTTAGTAATTATACTCAAAATGATTCGGTTGTTACAAAACAAGATTCTACCAATGAAAAAACTTCCTCTGAGATGAAACAATGAAAGGTATTTTATTTTAGATTGAGCGAGTTTGGAGAGGCAACGTTTTGGAAGGTCACAGATAAGGGTTAAGAGAGACTTTTAGTAAAGAAACAATTTCATACATTTGCAAATGTGTTTAAAAATTTTTAAAAACTTTTTTCTTTTTATTAAGATTATTATTTTGCAATATTTATTAATTGAAGATCGGATTTCCTCGAATTGATTGTCGAATAATTTAAGAGGATATTAAAAAAATTTATTAAATTACTTGTAGTAGTAGTTGTAGGAGAAGTAGTGGTGGTTGTTGAAACAGCTGAAAATATACATTTAATTGAGGTATTAATTCTAATTATTTTACTTACTCAAACCGTTAAAAAAGTCGGCTACAGAAATTGTTGTTAGTGCCGAACAATACGAAGGCGTCGACCGTTCCAAATAAGTATTCTGATAATTCAGGTTCCACGGATCAATTCTTGAACAAGCCTGACAATTTGTCGGATCGCAAATACCAACATAGATCGGATAAGAATATAAAGAGTTTCTTATATATTTATATTTCCAGCAAATATTATTATAACAAGATATATCATAAATAGACGAATAATTCGACGGAAAAATATCATCCAAATATTTTCTTTGTTCAATGTAACAAGATGAAGTACTTCTGCTCAAGTAATAATCCCCTGTATAACTTTTATACATATACCAATCTGATTTATACGAGCAATTTGCGCATGATAATGATGAGCTACAAGAATACTGTGAAGAAATGACCAGTCTGTAACCAGGATAGACATTGAAAAGGTTATATGTGATCCTAGAACAGGCCCCACTGAAACATGAAATGTCATTCTTCATAACTGAAATTATTAAAAGATATTTTAAACGAAAATATCTGACTTGAAAAATTATTGATAAGAAAGTTTTTGTCCAAACATAAAATAAAAATAAATGTTGAATAACTCACCACAATAACAACACTTGATCTAAGGATATTTCAAATAAAATAATTATACCCAAAATAAATTATGGGACCCAAATAAAATTTATGTTATTTAAGTTTATTCCAAATCATTTTCTTTGATAATTATTTCACTGAAAATTTAAAAATCAAAATAATCAATTTTTAAACTACCACAACGAAACTTATTTATTATTTTATTAGAAACAAAATTCGAACAAATTTACAACTTCCTTTTTTTTAATTTTAACAATCTTTTCGTCGATCTCCGTTTTAAAAATTTTATTTCACAACTTGAAAACTTCTAATTTCAATTTTCGAAGTTTAAATATTACATTTCTTTAATTCTTATTTTATAGATTGTCTTAAAAAATATTGATAAATATAATATTAATTTACCGGGAACATTAAACAAGTCAGACAAATTCATTTTGGAGAATGCCGAACAAGAAGAGGATGAGCGATACAAATTCTGATTATAAGAGTTATAAGTCCACGAGTCCACAGAGGAACAACTTTGACAATTTGAAGCATCACAACCTCCGACATAACTTGAAGAAACATAAGAATTAACTCTATTATATTTGTATTTGAAGCAAGAAGGATCATTATATCCGTAACAAGAAATATCGTAAACAATCGAATTATTTGATGGAAAAATATCATTTAAATATTTTGTTTGTTCCATTTGACATGAGGAAACATTTCTATTTAAGTAATAATCTTCTCCATTTTGATAAAGTGACCAGTCAGACTTTTGTGAACAAGAAGCAGAACAGGATGATGAAGGCGACGTGCAAGAGGATCTTGAAGATTTCGCTATTTGTAAACGAGATCCATCGTGGTATAACTGATATGTAACTTGCGTGCAGACTCCTCTATCGCACGTTACATCGTTCCTGCTGTCTAATACCGTGTATCCGTAACAGACGGACAATACGTAAAAAATTATCAAGTTCATTAAAAATAATTATGTAAAGCAACCAAATCTTTTTATAAGGTTGTTTTAAAGATTAAGAATGACAATTAAAACCAATAGCGATATTGCGTTTTAATTGTGTTAATTTAAACAATAAAATAGAAATCAATAGTGAGCTTTATCATATAATTTACCATTGCAAATAATAATACATCTTTATCTATTATTTTCTTTTAGTTATTGATTGTTGTGTTTTATTTTGTTCGGTATTTTTTCTACAATTCGTATTCGACTTCCTCCAGCGTCATTTTCCAAAGTTTTTTTCTTTTTTTATTTACTCTCTTAGTATAAGGAAATATTTGTAAAATTACTTCTATGAGGGGTTAATTTAAATTTTTATCTCGCCAGAATAATTTATTATGTTTTTAAAAGGTAAAATATTTTAATGTTAATATGCTTATTAAATATTTTAAAATAAAAAAAATGATATAATAAAATAACTATTAAAAAATCAAATACGTTTTTAAAAATAAAATATGTTTTTAAAGTGTTTTTTAAATATTTTGAAAAACAATTAAAAATAATATAATAAAAGAAAATCATAAAAAAATTAAATATCTATTTAAAAATAAAAAATATCTTTTTAATGTATCTATTAAATATCTTAAAATTGAAAATGATAAGAAAACCATTAAATATTAAATATTTATTTATAAATAAAAATAGTTTTATTGTCATAACAATTTATATATTTTAATAGAAATATTAGGCAATTTAAATAAATTTTAAAATAAATTTTTGTTTTAATGTGAAGTGTATTTAATAAATTTGCTCAATTGAATCGAGAAGAATTTAATAGATTAATTTGTGGCGGGATAATTTAATTAACAGAAAAATTTGTTTTAAATATGTGAATTGTTATATAAATAAAGTTTGGTGTTAAAAAATGAATTCTGATATTGAGGTTGCAACCGTCTCTCCCAACTTCCATTATCATAAAAATTAAACAATTGATGAGATATTTTACATTTACCTTTAGTCCGATTAATTTCTATGAAACTTTAAATTATTTCGGTCCTCTAGTTTTAAGTTTAAGAGTAAAATTATTTTTTTAGTGTGAAGTTCGATCCCAATTTGGCCTGGATAATTTCCTGTTAAATCCACAACTGAAATTCCTCAAAATTTTGAAGTAACATTTTTTATTACATTTAACGATCCTTTTTTCCTAACGAAATATTTCTTTTATTTTGGGTGACTTGTTAAAATTCATATTCGTTTTACTCTTTCTAGTGTTGGGAAGTATATATATATTTTTATTTATCATAACTATAAAAGTGTGTTAACCAAATTTGTACCAATCGAATAACATATTTTTACAATAATCATTCGATAAATAGAATTAACTTAAAAATAATTTCAATATTGATTAGGCTTTGAGAAAAAATGTATTTAAGTTTCTGCATATGTCGAAGACGTCCTACAGTTTTTTGCACTCAGAATTTGGACATACAAAATTTCTTTTTGTAGACGCACTTGAAGGAAGGTGTTACGAAAACTGTTTGCAACGCAAACCTCATCAAAATTGGAGTCCATAAAATTTATTATAAAAAAGGTGCTTTTTTAATTTTTTGAATATTTAAACAAAGTTCTTTTTTTAGGAGTTTTAAAATTTTTAAATTT
>MQRK01031005.1:0-12806 GCA_001938485.1 Girardia tigrina | reverse complement strand
AATGTAAGTTCAGAAGGTACAGATGATAGTATTCGGCTGAAAAAACATTCGCATTTAATGGAATTGAGCAGCGACAATGAAAAACAATAAAAATAAAAATTCATGGAATTTTTTCACGGATAATTCAGCCTATTTTTGTTTGTTTTTTATGCATTTACGTGGGTTTATATTTGTTTTTTGAATAATTAATTGAATTTTTATTTATTTTTTATATTTAATAGAATTAATGTTCATTCCGTGGCATTTAAATGTTTTTTTGGAACTTAACCCCACATTTTGCACCAGCATCTGGTCTCCTATAGCACGGTTTCACATAACACGTCATATTTTTGGAACCTATCGACCGTGTTATAGGAGGGATACCTGTAAACTGTATTTTGAAAAAAATAAAACCAAAATAAAAAATGTTTATTTTAATAAAACATGTTCTCATTAACCGATAATCGGTTAATGAGAACTTTTACACTGAAAATTTGGGGAAAATGCCATTTTTGAACCAAAAAGTTCTCTTTACCCGATTTTATTCTCTTTAAGCAAGTTCTCTATAAGCAAAACCTACTGTATATGTATTATTACTTACTATATATATTATTACAATATATGTTATTATGACTATATATTGGTCGCGTTGCGATTCTATTTAACCTTTTTGGAACCATTTAAAAAAAATAAATAAAAGTTAAATAAATATTTTAAATAATTAAATTAAAATCATTAATTAAAGTAAATTAAAATTATTATTAAATAATTAAATTAAATATATATAAGTATATATAAATAAATATATATTGTGAAGGATTTTTCTTCTTTGGATATCCCCACTTTTAGTAAAAATTCCACAGAACAATAATAAATATTTATTCCAAATAAACTGTAATTACAATTTAACTATTTAATTCATCAATTAAAAAAAATCAATTTATTTTATTATAGGAATTAAATCCTATATCCAAAAGTAGGTCACTACACAAGCCCCCCTATTGTAAGTGGAGCGTTACATTGTTTCAAACACTTTGAAAATTATGTTCGAATCTTGATTTGATTTTGTTACTGACTTCGTTATTTAAATGTGTGAAATAAATTTCCTCAAATGTTTTTTTTGCACAAAATCTGATTCGTTTCTGGTTTACAATTGTTTCGATGCCATTTATGATCAAAAGGAAAGAATTTTTTTGATTTTTCACAATTTTGTATGGTCCGTCGAATCTGCCGGTTATGTTATCTCTGACTAAAGCTCCAAAGTCAGAGAAAGTACTTGTAAATGTTTCATTGATTTCATCAGTTAACAATTTGTCGATGTTTTTAATTTGACCTACAGAAGTGATGTTGTTAACTTGATTTTGTTTTTTTTATAAATGGATGATATTCCTTTTGATAATCGTGTTTTATGCAACTACTGATGTCTGTTGTGAAAGCCCTCTCTTGATTTGAAATATGAAGATTTGTTTGGCTAAAAACATGATTTTCTTTAATTTCTTCGTGTTGCATGTAATTGTCCTTGTGGGTTCTGGATGATAAGTTTTCAGTCGAAGTGATCTGTACTGTCTTGTTCTTAAATGTTTTGTTAAAAGTTTTAACGTCATTTTGAGGAATATGTAAAATTTCGTGTTTTGGAGTCATTGGATTCAACAAATGTGTTGTGGTAAGTGTTACATTAGGAGGAGAAAGATTCTGAGATTTTGTAGTAGCCACCCCCTTTAATGTTTGAGCAGTCGTATTAGAACTATTATTACTAGAAGATTGTAAAGGAGATTGAGAAGCTGTTGTTAATCCAGTTAATGTAACACATGGTGTTGCAGTGGTTGAATCAGTAGACTTCGGTCTAGTTTGTAGAGATTCCACTTGTTGTGCATAATTAGGGTTAGAAATTACGGCGGCAGGAATTTGATGAACGTACTGAGGTTGCGGTAAATACATTGTTGTGGTCGATTGAGGTAACATCATAGTTAAGGATTGTGAAGGATTTTTCTTCTTTGAATGTCCCCACTTTTAGTAAAAATTCCACAGAACAATAATAAATATTTATTCCAAATAAACTGTAATTACAATTTAACTATTTAATTCATCAATTAAAAAAATCAATTTAATTTATTATAGGAATTAAATCCTATATCCAAAAGTAGGTCACTACATATATGATCATCACGTTCAAATGGATTTGTGATGATTGCCGCTTTATGAGTCGATCTGTCTCATTTAAATTATTTATGATCCCAATTTTCCAATCAAACTCTTTTCTATCAATTCGAAAATTACATAAATTGAAAAACTTTGTCCTTGAGTTGCTAAGCAACTCATTTAAACAAAATAACAATTTTTTTGTGAATTAAATTCACATTTCGTTTTTAATTTTGTTCATTTTTGAACAATGGTTTTTATAAATTAACCAATTGGGTCAATATGTGAAAAAGTTATTGGATGTGTCTATTGTTGGAGGAGGGTTGTTGGTTTGGTTTGTGTGTGTAAAGGGAAAAATTTGTCAGAATTTGCAATTTCGGTTTTTGTGTGAAAAACAAATATGATCAATTCGTAAAAAAAATAATTTGTTTAAATGCGTTAATTTCAAATGCGTTATTGAGTCGTTTTAAATCGATTAAATCGAATTAATGAAAGTTCTGTTAAATTGAACAATATTTTCATTAATAATGATTTCCGAGGACGATTTCGATGCTTTCACAGAATTAATTCGTCAACAAAAGTCGAAAATCGCCTTAAAATATATTGATTCTGCGGAATTACGGAAAATCGATTCAAAATTAATTAAATTTATTGTCGACTCAGACAGTGATGATTCGCTCGTTGAATCGAGTTCCGATAAATCCGATCGGAAATTATCGATAAATAACTCGAATGAAATCAAAGCGTCTTCATCGATCATTCCTGACAACCGAATCAAATCTCAATCGAATCAAATCGATAAACCGCGTCTGAGAACGATCAGCGAATTTCTATTGGAAACGAGCACAAAATGCGATATGAAGTCGGCAATCGAACAATATTTGGCGACAAAATTGTGGAAGAGTTTGTTTTTATTTGTCGCTTTGATTTGCAGACGGAGAAATTATGCAATTGTGATATTCAGTGCCAAGAAACTCGCCAACAGTTCTCCATATAATATTCGTGTGATAGATGTGATTCCAGTTAATAATGAAACTAAAATCAGTGACGATCTAACTCGATCCAGTAGCGGTGCGATACAACCAGCAGTCTTAACCAGTGAAGATTTTTCTCTAAATCAATTCGATCCGATTTCAAACCCAATTGATTCTCAACATCCAATCAATCAATCGAATATGAAAGAATATCATTTAAGTTTCAAGGAAAACGAAGTCTTTGCAAGTTTTAATTGGCTGCAAAAATTGAGTGATGAAGCGGAATCATCGTCCGAACAGTCATTCGAACCAAAATTATCAGAATCTGATTATGATTTACGAAAACCCTTTGCTGAGATACAACACATATATTTGACTACTTTATATATTAAAAAATTATTAAATGTATATTCTTAATATATTAAATGTTATTAAGTTTATGAAAAATTTATACTTAAAAATGCAAAAGTTAAAATAGAATAAAATATTATAATTATTTAAATTATGAAAAAATTAATGAAAAAAAACTAGTAAATCACAATATTTTTTAATTCATTCTTTATGCGCACAGAATTCTACTTGACCAACAGAATTTTTTTGTTATGCTTTGTAGAAAGGAAAATTACTATATACATTTTTAATCAATTTATTATGTTATTAGTAACTGTAAATCTTTTGTAGAAATGAAAATTTCATACAAAAAAATTTACAACTCCATTTTGCAATTAAATAGCTACTAATAACAATAAATTTATTATAAAGTTTGGAAGGAAAAAATCAAAACATTTTTATTTAATACAACTTAAACATTTGTAGATAATTGTGCATCGTTTTTCGCAAAAGAATTTTTACTAGTTTGATCGTCATTTTATTATCATTTATTGTCATCGAAAACGAGTAAGAGTGCAAAATTAGAGCTAATTGATTGAGTTAAAAGCCTTCAAAAACGTATTTCTAAATTCCATGGATACACATGAAAAGCGAGCTAAATAATATAAAATATAAATAATATAAAACATTGAAAAAATAGATTGACTAAAAATAACATTATTATTCACTTTCAAAATAAATTATCAATTTCTTGTTTTACTGTTTCAATTGTAAATTAAATTAATAGTGTCAGATTTAAATATGTCAAATATCGCTTTAACTGCAATTTCAGTCACATTAGGAGTGTTTTTTGTGTTTTTTGGTCTTTTAAAACTGTCGCCAATTTTTTCCGAAGAACTCTATCGTGACATGGTAGACACACATTAGCATCATGATTTTTATTTTCTCGATTTTCTATTTTTTTCCAGAGAAAAATATTTTTAAAATCGGAAAAAGTGTTTCCGTTCAGTGGATTGACGGGATGGCATCCGAATCCACAGGTCATTCGTCGAATTTACGGTTGTATAGAGGTAGTGTGTGGCACGGTTATGGCATTTTGCCCTGGGGTTTTGAAGGACGTTTCGAACGGCATGTTGATGCTGCTGATGCTCTACAATCTCCACGGAGTCTGGTTTCTCAACCAGGGTCTCAAGGAGGCGTCACATGCTATGGTTTTCGGGCTTCTTTTACTCTGTCGGATCATTATTCGTGTCCAAGTTGTTATTTGATTTATTTTGGCACTGTTTTACGGCACAAAAAATGATTTTTTGAATCAAAAATCGATAAATTTTATTCTTTATTTGATTGCGGGGTTAATTTAATAATGATTCATTCGAGTGTTGCTTTATATCCATTATGGGACGGTACGTGACAATCGGGAACAGAAAAATTAAATGATAATATTTAAGTGAATGCAAAATCATTCATAAAAAATAAGAACAAAAATAAACATCAACGTTTAATTGACTTTCATAAAAATATTGACGTTCACATTGTTATATGTACATTTGTTAATAATTTTTTGTGAATTATATTATTCATTTTTTGCTTTTCTTATCTTATTATATTATTATTATTATTTTTGTTTTTATTATTTTTAATTTTTACCAATTTTTTAAATCATATTTTTCTTTCGTTTGTTTATAATTTATATTCTTTTTATAATTTTTTTCAATCATTTTTTCCTTAATTTGCTTTTTCTTATATTTATCATCTGATCATTTTTTTTCTTTTCATTTTCATTTAATCATTTATTTAGGGCTGTCTATTAATTTAGAATAACCATGTATAGTTTTGAAAAAATATATATTCCATAGAAATAAAAACGATTGTGTGAATTCATATTCTAAATTTCTAGAAACTGTTATATTTTAGTCTGTAAATAATTTTTTTGTTCTTATCTTTTTATGACTGATTTTACTCTATCACCTAAATATTATCATTTCATTTCTCTGCGCCCAATTGTAATGTGCCAAGTTGTCTTGTACCCAGTTTTCTTTGGAATTGATCATCCTACAATATGGAAGTTCATAGATGGTTTAAAAAGGATCCTAAAAATCAATGATTATTTTTTTATGAATGATTTTACACTATCACCTAAATATTATCATTTAAATTTTCTATGCCCCATTGTCTTTCGCCCAGTTGTCTTGTGCCCAATTTACTACACCAGATTTTCTTCGCCCAATTGTTCTGTTTCGATTATGAAAGGGGTCTACGACAAAACTCTGCGGACAAAAATGCCGAATTTAATAATTAAATTATTAAAATATTAATATTATTAAAATGAATATTATTAATTATTCAATTTGTTACTTATTTATTTTAAATTTTAGTATTAATTTATTTAACTTAAAAAATGAAAAATAAAAACAAAATAAATAAAATTATTTTTTTAAGGAAATATTTTAGAAAATTAAAAATAATCAAAGTCAAATAAAACATATTTTTTTCTATTTTTTTAATTGCTTTTACAAAATAATTATTAATCCGCCAGTAATTAATAATTATGAAATTTACGAAAGCACTAAAGACAGAATGAAAATTTTATTAAACTGACATTATCATAAAAAGAAAAAATCTCTTAAATATTCCACAATGTTTCTCTCTCTTGCACAATTTTTAATAATAATCTCACAGTATCTTTATAATTTTTCCTTCTCAGACTCGCATCCATATCTGAAATTGTTTGCTAAATTTTTTTATCACAGTTTTTTTTCTAGACATTATAATTAAATAAATTTATAAATAAATAAATAAACCGAATAAATTATTATCTTTTTATCTGGTTTTTATTATTTTTTAATTTTCTAAAATATTTCATTAAAAATAAGTCATTGACTCTATTTTTAATTTTTTAAAGTTAAATACATTAATACTATAATTTTAAATAAATTGAATAATTAATAATATTAATTTTAATAATATTAATATTTTAATAATTTAATTATTAAATTCAGCATTTTTTTTCTGTGGTGATTTTGTCCGCGGTGTTTTGTTGTGATATCATTAAGAGGAGTTAGTTAAATTTTTCAATTCACCAAATAATTTATATATTTTTTTAAATTTAAAATTTAAACAAAAATGAAGTAATTATATAAAACAAAAAAAGAGTTTAAAATCTGAAAAGCATACAATAAATAAAGTCGATATATTTTAATAGGGAAATAATTAGTAAAAGTTTTTAAAATAAGAATTTTGAAATAAATAATAAACGGGATAAAATTTATAATGTAAATCTATAATACAATGCCACTACGAAATTATTTTTAAAGAAATTAAATTAGGCTAAACAGTTTTACAAACTAATTTGAAAGAAATTCGAGTTCACTGTAAATTAAATTTAATAATTTTATTTGTAATTAGATTATATTTGATAAATAAATTTTTTAAAAAAATATTAACAAGTTTGATTAAATAAGAATTTCAAAAAATATTATAAAATATAATAAATAAAATTGATAAAATTAACTAAAAAATTTCACTAACGATAATTATTTATTACATTCACGACAGGTAATGTTTGATGTTTTGTTTTAGAATGTTGTGTCTTCATTTTGGATTGTCTCTCTGTTATCCATTTGACTGATTAATATTTTAATTCTTATTTCTTGAACCTGATTTTATTTAAATTTGGATTTAATGTTTAGATTTATTTTTTATTTAAAATAATTATAAAATTTGAAATGATTTGATTAATTTTATTTCAATTTTTTTAATAAGTAAATCAAATTAATATTTTAAAATAAATAATATTTATTTTAATTTTGACGAATAAAATTTCTTGTAAAGATTTTTAAAAACTCTTTAGACGCCAAATTAATTCTGATGATTAATCTTTCAAAACAATGTCTTGGAATGAAAGCTCTATTTTTGTTTGTTTTAACTATGATTTGAATTATATTTCCCATAAAAATTATAATCAATGTTATTGAGGTCATGTTTTTAAAAAAAATTATATATAAATTATATACCGTACGGTTATAAATAAATAATACACCATACGGTAATTGTGTGAATTGATGTTTTGGAAAGAAATTATATAATAATATAATTTTTATTAAAAATCTGGAATTTGGAAGAGTATTTCTTCGCAATAGAAATTTCATCACAGAAAAGAGAACACCATTATAGGTTTATTATATAAATTTTTCTATCTTTGAAAATAGATTCTTTAGAGCTAATTTAGATTTAAAGATTAAGTTCAATCAAAAGTTAATAAGATGTTATGTTAATCTTCGATAAATAAATTAACAGATTAAATAAGCATCATAATTGTGTTGTTAAAACACAATTGTGATAGATTATTATAGAATGAAAATGAGATTAATAATATTAATTTTATCAAATTCAATGTATTAAATTGTAAAAATAATACAAAGTGTTATTAATGGCTGTTGTATTGGATAAATAATATTTGAATAAAAATGATAATTTGTATTTAAAGTGGAAATTAAAATAATAGGGAATTGATGTTTAGGGCTTCCCTTTCGGTCATTCCTGGTAATGAGGAACTATTTCGCCTCATTCCGCGGGATGGCTCCGAGTTTTGGAAGCCTATGAGTTAAAAATTTTTATAAAAAAATTTTTAAAATAAAAATATTTATAAAAAAATATATATAAAATAAAATTTCACTTGAAAATTTTTTTAAAAATAAATGAGAATTTTGGGGAATATTCCCCTTTTTAATAGAAACGAAAGTCGACTTATCAGTCGACAAATAAAAATCAAGACTGGCCATTATTAATGGCCATTAATTAAGCCCATTTCGACAAGAAGAAAAAATTGACGGCCTTAATGGCCTAGGTTGATTTATGACATGGCTTTAATGGCCTTTAAAGTAAAATAATTTTTTTTCGGCCAAAAGGCCTATTAATAATAATAATAAAAAAATTTTTTTTTAAAAATATTTTTATATATAATTTAAGCTCTAGTATAAATAGAGCAATATTTTTATATAATTCTAGACGCATTAAAAGGAAATAATAAACAAATTTAAAAACACTGAACATTTACTGTATAGGATCGAAGCAATATTTTAGTATTTATCTAAGCTGTATAGCATTTATATAATCTCGCCTCAAATCATTCAAAAGTTGTACAAACCTTTACTCAAAGATTGTAATTGTACATTGAAATAAACAATTATTCGAAGAAACTTTGTTATTTATTGGAGTCAAAGAGTTCATCGAGATTAAACGTTGGGTCAGATAGTTGAGCGCCGAACATTAAACAAATCCTTCTGATTTCTGTGTTCAAATTCAAATTCAAATTAAATACCCAACAATGTGTGAAAGTTCTCTTAAAAACTTCAACTATCATTTATTACATTCACGACATATTTCGTTCTAAATAAAACGTTTTCAAGTGATCTTTTATGTATAAAATGTTATTGTTTTGTAAAATAAATAGTTGTAATAAATATTGTTGACCATAACTTATAGTGGATGATTAATATTTATCATTATACGTTGTTTAATAAAAGAATGTTTAAAATATTTTATATCAATCTTATTAAAAATAATTTAACAGTTTAGCAATTAGTTATCAGACAAATGAGGTAATCCGCAAGAGTAATTTAATGCCGGGTCAAGATATTGGACGAGAAGAAATAAAAATAAGTATAACTTATAGGATCATCAAAATCGTCCCTCTTAACCAATGATAGATGATTTTCTAGGAAATCATTTTCGATTTTTAGAAGAATATTTTAAGTTGTCACTCTTAATTAAGAATGGATTATGATCTGGGAGAGAATTTTCAATAACTTGCGATTCTCAAATGGAGTCGGTTAGCAGTGGTTTCTTCTTTTTTTCGTTCTTTTTCTCCTGTAGAATAGATGAATACTTGGAATAATTATTATAGTGATAAGTTTAATTTAAGATTTATTCATTCGTGCATTAAGTAACGTGCATAAATCATTCATCTCAAAATAAATAAATCTTATTTCGGTTATTTTTTGTATTTATTTTTCAAATAAATTACCTTCATTTTTTGCAAATTTTAAATAACATTACTTTTGCAAATATTTACTAAAATAAATATATAAGAATTTTGATAATATATAAATTAAAAAAGAAATCTATAAATAGTTATTTATTTTACTTATTTAATTATTATAATAATGATTTTTACAATTATTTCAATAAATATTATTTTTCAGAAAAAAATTGTTTATTATAATTGATTGATTAAATGACATTTGTGATTGAAAAATTGATTTCTGTCTTTGGAAATTGTAATTAGATGAACTTTATTTAACGTCACTTCATGAACAATTGACAATTTGAGTGAGGGAAAATTGGGAGGATTGATTTCAGACGATTATTTTTAACTATTCTGAGATAATCGCTATATTATTTTTTAAAATTTTGATAACGATAAGTGACATCGTCATAAATCATCAAAATATCTAAAGACATAATTATGTTCAAGGTTAAAAATTTTAAAAACGATTCTTAAAAAATTTACTAAATTTGCCTGAGAGTAGGAACAATTACGTAATAAATATTGTTTGTTACTAACAGAAATAACAAAGATAAATTACGTAATAATTATTGTGTGATTGCTGATGGAATTGATTGTGTAAAGTCAGTTGTGATGATACAATAAAATGGGTTACTTGTCTGATGTTGAATGTATGTGTGTTTTTGAGAGTGTAAACCAATGAAAAGGCTTTGAAAATGTGAGTCATTATAACTTCACTATTTTCCCCATTAAATAGTCGAGATTATGTATATTGTGTTATAATTAATAAATTTTAGAATCGGAATTAGTCATTTTATTTTAAATGGAAAACATTGCCAAAAAAATCGAAAAAGTTACAAGGGCTCGTTCTTGTAGGATTGTATTAAAAAATTTTGAATTTGTAGACTCCTTCATACCTCATTATGTTACTACATAACAACATTGCTGCTTCTTCTTTTGGTTGATAACTTTTTGAACACAGAATTTCTTAACCCGTTATTGGTATGAGTATATGGCTCCTTTACTTCAAAAAAATATATAGAGTGCTTAAATCCGAGAGGAATCTTTGACAAAGAGGAGGAAATCTAACATCTGCTCAATCACTATTACCGAAAAAGTGAAAGAGACTGTTTGATCAAGGAAACGAATATCCGAAAATGCTTAGACGCGGATGAAGAGAGTAATCTGTACATTCCCTTTTTACTGTAAATAATTTGCTGAACAAAAGTTATTAGGAATACATATAAAGGATGTACATCTGGACACGCCACCTAAGCGACAGAGATGTGCTGGTTACCCTATAGTAACTGCCATAGAGGTTATAAAACTAATGGATCTCTTTTAAATGCATAGGTTAGTTGATCATTGAATAAATATTAATGGCATTACTAGTACCGTAAACGCACGAAACATCTCACATGAAATATGTAGAGATACTTTGAATCTGATCGTAAATATTGATGTGTCAGTGTCTGTCAGTACTGCTGAAAGAGCAATCAAAGACTGCTTCCCAACGTGATATTAAGAACATCAATATAGGTTTTCACACATTTATTTTCATCGCAATTCGAATTGTCTTTTATTGACATCTCGCTAAATTGATAAATTTTTGTTAATGTCTTGTTAATAAACAATTATACGAACAAATTTTCATTTTTAATTATTTTCAGATTTTATTTTTAACATTCTACTTTTATAATTTCGTTAATAATTTTATCTAAAAATGAATTTAATTTTAAAAATGATTTCATGTAAAGAAAAACATTTATTTAATCAATTTAAAAATAAATTAAAGTTATTTTCTTTATTAAAATTTGTAATATTAAAATTTGAAACGATTTAATATTTTAAAAGTTTTTTAATATCTTATATTGTATTTTAAATGTCCCCTTCCCTGTAACTCTAAGTGCACTTATAAGTCAAAGCCTTCGAAAACTACGGTACAGGGGATCATGATTAGAGGCAAACTGAAACATGCCCATGCACTGGTTCATACTCTTGCATCCTAAGCCGTGTGAGAAGACCAGAAGTTGTTGTATTTTATAAGTTTCCACCTGATACAAAGTCTAAGATTCACAACTCTGTGCACAAATGATGAGTATCGTAGATTAATACAGTTATCCATCAAAGTTCGGGCTTATATAATGTTGAGGCTTATATAATGTTGATATTTCTAGATATACTTATTTTTTTCCACTGAAAAGATTTTTTACCATATGAATAACTCATATTTGAGCAAATTCAATTACATTCCGTAATATTATCAACTTAGCATCACAAAATTCTTTCACACGATTTTTTTTTAAATATAGGGACAAAAAAGTCAGTAATAAAACAATAACACTAATAAATTTCAAATAAATGAAAAAATAATTATAATTTGAAGAAAAATAATCGAAATAATTTATGTTGTTTAATACCGGTAATATGATTTTTTTCTATTTCTTGTTGGACATATCCCACAAGTAGTGTAGCTTCGAGTATGTCATTATTTTCCTTCAAATTATTCCAAATTACTGTAGTTAGATCTAGTTGTTGTTTTACAGTAACTCGAACTGATCAAATTAATTTTATTCGCTAGATTTTCTTTTTATGTATAGTTGAATGCTGTTTGAGCATACATTGTGATAAAAGATAGAATTCGCAGTCATCACAAATTCGTTCATAAGCGATTGCTTTTAATGAAGTATTTAAAAATTAAAATAGACTTTGTGACGCCCTAAATGTCATATCTTAATTGTGTGGAAGTGCAATATAATGTAGCCTTAACGACTGGGTTCTTTTTTTTCAGCGTTAGGTTGAGTGCACTACCTGTTGATTACTGCATTGTATTTTACCACGTTTTTCTTAGCTTGATTTCTTGTCTTTCTGTCTGTTTGTCTGTTTGGAACAAATCTGGCGATTGATTTTTCGACCACTTTCAGTCATCCAATTGAGCTGAATTTTTTTATACAGGCTTGCTTCCGATGACAATACAATATTTTAAAACATTTACTTTACGGAAGTACGGAAAAAAAATTAATAAATTGAACAAATATTGTGAAAATAAAGTGATAATTAAGTGTAGAAGTATTAAAATTAGGTTTAAAAATTATTTTGAAATAAAACTTGCTTTTATTAAAATAAAACTTTGTTATTTTGGTTTTATTATCATTTCTGTTATTCGAAATCAATCGAAAGATTTGAATTTCTAAATGATAACTAAAAATAGTTAAATAATATTATTAATAAAAAAATTTTGATAAAAACAACCACGTGTTTCAAGCATTACCAATGCACTAAAAAGAGGAAAATAATTTTTTTTCTAGACATGTGCGAAATTTTATACCTAACCAAAAACGTGGGGCATAGAAATGATCGATTGTTACTAAAAAGCA
>MQRK01030979.1:0-11331 GCA_001938485.1 Girardia tigrina | reverse complement strand
GTCATCGATTGCGATGGGGACTATTTTTCTGATTAAATAAATGTTTTATATGGTTTTATTTTTGTTTCTAAAAATCAATAAAAAACGACATAACATTTGGGTACCCCTAATATTTATTTTATTTAAATTTTAATATGAAGATTTTATATTTTTAATGTTTTTAAATATCTTATGTTATACTTTAAAATATAAATTATACTCGAATAATTATTTATCATGAACATCTAAAATATCAATTTTCCATCTGGGTGGGAGAAACACATTTCCAAATACTAAACTCAACATATAAAATTCAACAAACCAATTTCAACATACCAAATTTAAAATTTTCCTCACATGAGGGTCATACATATCATGCTTAGAAAAATACCAATCAGAAAAGCTAATCGAAAGAATAGAATTATTGATATTTCCAATAGAGATTTGTTTACATCTTTCCGTTATCCAATTTCGCAAAATCTCGAAATTTGGTGGTTTTGGATTTCCACTTTTTGTATTATGAGGGGTTAATTTAAATTTGCATTTCGTCAAAATAGTTTATTATTTTTTTAATTTAAAAAATTAAAAAAAGGTAAATAAATACAAAATTTTAAAATTAAAAATAAAAATATTTTTATGGTAATATATTTATTAAATATTTTAAAATTAAAAAATGATATAATAAGAGAAAACCATTAAAGATTAAATACTTATTTAAAAATAAAAATATTTTTACAGTCATAACAATTGATATATTTTAATAAAAGTTATGAAATAATTTTAAATAAATTTTAAAATTTTATTTTTCTTATTAACAAAGAAAGATATTTTATATACATGTTGTGCGGAATATTTGGTGTGTGGATGTTTTTGTGTAGTGTTTGCATGTTTAAATGTTGTATGTTGATTTGGGATTGTGCCTCTCCTAACCAGATGGATTATCAATATTTAATTTTTTATAATCTGAAACTAATTTATTTAAATTTAGATTTAATATTCATATTTTTAATTTTTATTATTGCAACTTTTAAATAATTTTATTGATTTTATTTTTGTAAATTTTTAAATATTTAAAATCAAATTAATGTTTAAAAATGACTATAAAAATATTTTATTTCAGCCAATAAAATTTAAATTAAATATTTTTGAATAAAATAATCTTCTCAAGTATAGTTCAGATTATAATGAGAGATATTGAAAATTGATTGATGGATCTAAGTGAAAGCAATAATATTGATCATCATAAAGATGATAAGAAATGTGAGTGTAATAAATGTTCTGTTAAATGTGTGAGTTCTCTTAACACATGTATTATATGTTTTTAAAGCTCTTGAACTGCTCTATCGCAATATATATTAAAACTTCTAATTAGTCGTTAATATAATTTTTATGATCTTTTAGAAAAATCATGGAAAATTTTGAAATTCGTGTTCTTTTACGCAATTACTGGAAACAGGGCTTAAACGCAACTGCAGCAACAAAGAAGATATGCGAAGTTGAAGGCGATAATGTGGTCTCAAATCGTACTGCACAAAATTGGTTCAAAAGGTTCAACGAAGGCGATATTGACCTGGGAGACAATGCACGTTCAGGCCGACCTATCACCGTAGATTCCGATGCTGACCTTTACTGCGCCCAACTTGATCGACTGTATGCGGCACTTGGCGAGAAATACCCCGCTTTGATCAATCGAAAGCGAGTTCTTCTACAACAGGACAATGCAAAACCGCACACCGCTAAACAAACAAAGGAAAAAATCAAAAACCTTTGCATTTCTTCCACACCCAGCGTATAGTCCGGATCTTGCGCCATCCGACTATCACCTTTTCCGCTCTATGGCACACTTTCTTCGTGGTCGCAGCTTCAATAATCTGGCCGAGGTCGAAAATGGGTGTCACCAGTTCTTCGCTTCTAAGAACAAGGATTGGTACCGCAGCGGGATCGTACAACTTGCCCATAGATGGGTTCAAGCTATAGATTCAAATGGCCTTTACTTTGAAACTTAAATGTTTTTATTTGTTGTAAAATTATGTTTACATTTTTAATAAAAATACGAAAAGACTTTTGGTTCACCCTAATAGCAGAAGTCACTATTGTACGTGTTCGGAGGTCTGATGTCTGATCCTAAGTGAACGGGGAATTAAATATGCCTCTTAGTTGGTGTGTCCATAAATAAAGGAATATAAATATTTTGATCTGAATACTGAGAACTCGTATTAAAAGTTAGCACAACAATTTATAGATAAATAAATGTCATTTAAAAAACTAGTCGATTGATATTAATGGAAATTTATAACTGAGAAATGACAAAAATAGAAAGTAAAAAGATTTCTTAAAATAATATAATGATAATAAAAATAATGAAACTAAACATACCAAAACCATTTTTCTTCTCGTGATGACCGCGTCTCACCCCGATTCCCGATTGTCGAGGCCGTTTTTTCTTACGACCGTGATTGGTTCCTTTGATCGACGAAGACGAAGCGACTGGTGGAGGGATCTCATCGAGCTCGTCAAAAGTGGCGTGAGATACGGCCGTATCGACTGATTGGGATCCTGGTGTCATTTCGCAGCTCTCTGTGGCAACAGACATTGTTAGGCGAGTGGCGAAGGCTTCCTGGGTTGATGCAGAACTATGAGGACTGTATCTGGAGTGAATATGGTGATGACCGTGACTGTGATTGAGACTGTGATATCGGTATCGATTGGAATTTGCTGTGTTATGGCGGTCAGATATTATTTGCAAAAGCCGTGATGACACCTTCGACCGGAGATAATCGGTCATTGTTCCTCCGTCGCTAGACCGACCGTATTCTTCCTCCCACATGCACAGTTTCTCATCCAATTCCGTCGAGTTATTTATATTTCTATCCTCGCCGCTATTGTCATTATCGATCAATTTCCAACCGGCGATAAATTTCTGGCCAGAGAATCGTCGTACAAATCCACTATCGATTTCTGAAAAATCATTTATCGATTTATCAGTCGTGACACTGGGTTTCTGATTTGAAATGAGACAAAAAATTATTTTAATTTTATTGGTTTTTTATATTTTATAAAATGTTAAAGAAGATGATTGATTGTAATATACTTAAGATTAATCTTTAACTCATTCAGGTAAACCGACAAAATAAAATTGTCTAAAGAGAAAAATAATAGCGATAGATAAAAGAAATTTTGTAAATAAGTATAATCATACCAAAAAAATTATTGGTGTACAATCTTTTATAATTTGTCATATGTTTGGGGTTCTGTATCTATTTCACTCACTTCCCACATTTTTTGACTGAATTATCAAAGCCTACTAGGCGAAAACTTTCTATTTGCATTTAGATGTAGTAAATTTCAAAGCCTACTACTGAGGAAAACATGAGAAGGACACTTTAATTACTTTTTGCGGCCAAACTAAAGGCAGTAGATGAGCAGTGACAGTGAAAAAGTGTATTATCACCTAGAATACATCAAACCTGAAAGTTTCATGTCGCCAGGTGAACGGGAAGTGGGTTAATTTTCGATCGCAAGATTTGATGCATCCAGACAGACAAACAAACAAATGAAACATAATAAAAGCTTGTAAAAATCATATAGAACAACCGAATTTCCACTCGAGCAAAGTTTAAAAAAATAATATCGCATTGTTTGTTTCAACAAGCCATGAGAATTTGGCACCATAATCAAGAAAGAAATACGTAAATTATTTTCAACTATCGAGACTATTACGATATTTTGCTTTCATAATCGTAACATCTGAAGATATTGTTTCATAACAGTAACCTTTTTTTGCTTTGTGAAATTAAATTGAAGTTAAATTGACAAGTTTAAGGGAGGATAAACGAAGTGACTTCTTATCCATTCGTTATTTTATATTTTAGTGTAATTAACAATAAAATATTTTTGAAATTATTAATAGTTTCTTTCAAATGCACATTGATGATCGACTTTATATCTTCAGTAATATCATATTCATCAAAGAACCTAAAAAACTGTGAGGAATATTTTAAATTGATTGAATATGTAAATGTATTGATGTTGTATGTTGATTTGAGTATGTTGAAATTAGAATGGTGATTCTCCCACCCAGATGGAAGTTGGTATTTTTTATATTTACAGTGACTGACTATTCGAACACAATTAAAATAATCATTTGATGAGTTTATATTTTTTTTAATTAACAATTAAAATTATGTTTAATATTTTTTAATAAAATTTAAATTAAATTCATTTTCAATAATAGCATTTTTATTATTTTTGGTTTTTATTAAGAAATGGTTTTAATTATTATTTTTAATTAATATTTTTAAAAATTAAATATTTTATAAAGATTTTGAAAAATTGTTTGAATAATCATGATTAAAAATAGAAATAATAAAACCAATGAGTAAGATGTCAAACGGTGAAAGATAGACTACTATTAATCAATAGACTATTATTATTCAATAGACTACTATTAGAACAATTGTTGAGTGATAAAATGAGAAAAAAATCAAATCGAGAACTTCAATATTATTGGAGTTTGTTTCAGAACTAAACTTGAACCTGCTTATGAAAGGTTTCTGGGGACCGCATAAAAATGCATTATAAAAATCGCATAAAACTTAACGAGTGCATAAAATATTTTAAAAGTTTCATCCTTATCTTCATGTCATTGATTATTAGCTTTTTTATTTTTAGCAATTTTCATTTCAACTTAAACTCAATAAAAAGTTATTGAAGTTGCTCGTTATATTAATCAAGCATTTTGCACACAAGCCCCTACTACACATACAGTCAAATGATTGTTTTAAAAATTTCGTGACAACTTATCGACAACTTGTCGGTCAATTAAAAACGTCGCCCACGACAATTTCAATCGGGAAAAGACAAAACCTCAAAAAATATGTTCCTAATGAACTGAACGACGATCAAAAGAAAGGCCGTTTTGAAGTGTCATAGTCACGTCTATGGTGCAACAAAAATAAACGGAATTTGAACTTGTGATGAAGTGTGTTCTTTACAACAACCGACGACGCTCAGACCATCAAAAATATTTCCCTAATTTACAGTTGCACAAAAAGCAGGTCGATCTATCTGTTTCATGATCTGCAAGTAATGTTATCCATCTCAGATTTTTAAATACAGGTGAAACAATTACCAAAGAAAAGTACTGCGAATATATAGAAGAGATGTATCAAAAACTGCGAGAACACCAATCAGCATTGGTCAACAGAAAAGGTTTCATTAACTTCCACGACAATGATGTTCTGTACATTGCTGAAAAAACTCAGCAGAAACTATACGAATTAGGCTACAAGATTTTGTCTCATCCATCAGTCTCAAAAGACTTATCGCCACCGATTATCACCTTTTCAAGCATTTCGATAATTTTCTTAGAGGGAAATACTTTAATGGCCTGAACAATATCGAAAGTGTCTGTGACAAATGATTTTGCTAGTAGAACAAAAGGTTTTTTGCGTTTAGGATTTGCGTTGCCGAAAATGCATTGACCTCGAAGGTGTTTATTTTGATTAAACAACATGTGTTTAAAACATGTCTCTTAACTAAAAGTGTGAAAACGCCAGGAACATTCTTAACAACCTAATACTAGGAAAAAATGCAACGATTAACTTTACATTAATGTACCGTTAAATGAATCGAGTTACCCTTAAAACATTTTATATTTCATCAGCTTATGACTTTGAAAGCGTTGATTCTTCGTTTTTGTGTTCTTTCTGTTATGTAAATAATAAATATTCGAAAATTCAAAAACAATTAATTTTAAAATAAAAACTCGTCCTCAGATTTTTGTGATTAAATATCTACTAAAATTAATTAAAATCTAAAAGTACGTTTATAAATGCTAATGCCACACAATCTCTCCTCAAGTAAAAAATAATCCTTCATTAAATTGTGTTAATTCTTAATTTAAATAAATCTCTCAGCATCGCTTTGCAATTGCATATCAAATACAAAAAAATAGTTTTTTTAATTAAATCAAACGATAATTATAATTACAATTAATGAAATCGAAAGAACTTTTGCTGCGGTAAACTCTAAAATATGCGCATTATCACGATCATTCCATTCAGAGTATTTTAGTTCAATTTTATCTTCAATTAAAATTACTTGTGATCTTGAGAAGAGTGAGCAAAAATAGAATTCGCATAACATTTCCAAATTGAAATTAACAAATCTAATTTATAATTAAGACAGATAATATCTCATTTTGACAATTATTTTTGCGGTAGCAAATGGTTGTCCGAGAATGTGAACCCCTAACGTACAATTTCGTCAATTATTTAATGTTATATCTCATTTTAATAACAGTAAGATGTATGATGCACCAAAATCATGTTCTTATCTTCTAAGACTGCAATGCTACAAATTAACATAGAAGAGTTGATATAGGAAAACAACATGTAACTTGTCATCCAAGAGCACAGGACTTAAAGAAGATGGAGAAAAAGAAGAATTGATTCAAGCACCGCCTTAAATATTTAATACAGAAAAGAATACACGATTTAGAATAACGCAATATTTCTTATCAGAAAATGATACAACCGCGTTTAGCTATGATTCCTTCTAAAGTCTCAGTGTTTAGAAAGAATAGAGAACAAGGAATTGAATCGGCACATGAGATGATTGCAGTTGAACACCACACCATCCAGAAGAAGTGGTGGTGAACGGTTGATAACTGCAGTCAGACTTATAAAATTTATGGATGCATCTTATCAGATATAGGAATCTTATCAGACTAGGAATGCAAAACGGCCAGTTGAGAGATGCAGATTGTTAAGAGAACTCACACATTTGACAGAACATTTATTACATTCACAAATTTTATCATCTTTATGATGATCAATATTATTGCTTTCACTTAGAGCCATCAATCAATTTTCAATGGGATCGCAACTACAGTGTTACCCCGAATAGTTCGCACGCACAAACTAATCAAATTTTGAAAAATAATCAATTTTTTAAAAGCTTTGTAAAATTACTCGAATAATTTGCACACTGTTTAGTTTGCACAGGCATATTATTTAGATTCAAAAAATATTATCAAAAGGTTTGTAAAAACGTTACAATATACAAACAATTTCTGATACATATTTCTCTATTCTGATTAAAATATAATATATTATTAGGTTGATGCAAAAGAAATATCGTTTTTTTTTAAGTCAACTGAGCATAACTTTCTTTAGAATTAACTTTATTAGTCAAAATAAAAACAATTACATTGAACACATTGTTGCCAACGGGTGACAAGTTTTTTATTCCAATTTCATTATGAGGTGTGTGTGGAGAGCAACAATGTCAATGGGAAAGAAGATCAGTGGGAGAAAGAAGCAAGCTCTCTCCGAATGCCTCAGAGTGGATATACAGTTGCTCTTCGGGGATATTGCAAAGTATGAAGACTTCATACACTAAATTGTCCACAGAGACCCCACAATAGAAAGAGGGCAATACATCAACTCCTTAATAAGAGAAGGGAAGCAGAACAGAACAAGAGTCGATCTGTCGAAATTACTTAATGAGAGAGATAAACTCTTTCAATGTATGATAGAAGATTGCTTTAAGGAGTTTGCCGAACAAAATGAGCTAAATAGACATCTCTAGCGGGATCACACGGAATCCACAGTAAGCATCCCGTTTCAGCTCCCAGAAGATGAAAAACCGTTCAAATGTACCAAATGCAGCAAAGGTTACAAAACGAAAGGATGGTTCACTAGGCATCTGCGTAAAGATCATCGAATAGAAGCGAGGGAGAATATCAATGAACATCCTACAGAACCATCAGTGCAATCCAACAGAAGAAGCGATAATCCAGACAGAGACGAAGTACCCACATTTATCCAAACGAACAAATTTCAGCCAGCAACAGTCACCCCGACTATTTCAACGGTGGTGGAGCAAACGACTTATCCCGAAAATACACATTTGTCTTTTAGGATCGCATATCCAAATGCGAGGGGAAAGTTCAAATGTTCCTTTCGCGGCTGTACCAAGTCCACCAATACAGCCAAAGGGATGCTCAATCATGGTACCACAATTCATGATTGGTCGTTTGCAACAGCGAAACCCAAGAAATTTCGGAAACTGAAGCACTCCGTCCCCGTAGGAGGCCTATCGGGGGGCAGCTAGCACTCTTTAGTTTGGGTGGACCCTCTAAAGAGCCTATTGGCTCAATACCATTCGAAAGAGATGGGAGGCCCATTCCAGTTTCATAAAATTCTGGAGTTCTGGAGGTGATGAAGTCGTCCAAGGCTCTTTCAGAATCTCCTTGGTTTCTGAAGCATTTTTCGCGAAGGAACTGGCTGAAATGTTTGAAAAGGTGATAGTCTGCAGGAGAAAGGTCTGGTGAGTACGGTGGATGAGGCAAAGTTTAATATCCCAGATCGATTAACTTCAGCATGGTCTTTCTTGCAACATGTGGACGAGCGTTGTCATGCAGAAGAATTGGCCCCTTTCTATTGAATAATGCAGGCCGTTTTTTGTAGTTCTTGGTGCATTTTGTCAATTAGTTGACAATACTTTTCCGCTGTAATTGTTTCTCGTTGTTTTAGGAAGCTGTAATGGATTAAACCGTGTGCGGACCACCAAACAGTTACCATGACTTTTTTTGGTGTAATTTTGGCTTCGAGGAAGGCTTTGGAGCCTCATTGAAATCCAACCACTTAGTTGAAAGTCGCCGGTTGTCGTATAGGATCCATTTTTTATCGCACGTTACAATTCGATCTAGAAACGGGTCGCTTTGATTACGCAAAAGCAGAGAAGAACACACGTTAAAACGACGATTTTTTTGATTTTCGTTTAATTCGTGCTGCACCCACTTGTCCAGCTTTTTCACTTTCCCGATTTTCTTCAGACGGTGAACAACTGTTGATTGGTGAACGTTGAGTTCTTGAGCGACTTCCCGTAAATTTTTATGCGGGTCGGTATTGATTAACTTCTTCAAATGGTCGTCGTCAACTTGTGATGGTCGACTACCGTGTTCTTCGTCTTCAAGGCTCTCGTTGCATCGACGAAACTTAGAAAACCAACGTTGTACTGTTCGTAAATTAGTGATACGTTATCCAAATAGATTGTTAAAATTTTCGAGCCGTTTCTGTCGCTTTTCGCCCTAGTTTGAAATCGTAGAATAAAATTGTTCTCATTTCCTTCTTTTCTAACATTTCTAAAGTAAAATAAATACACCTTAAATTGACAACAATAATGTCATACTTGGTATCAAAATATAGAGTTAAAGTTTAAGCTTTAAAGTAAATTTATATATGAATCTATTTGTTAATGATTTTCTAAATATTTCAAACAATGAATATTAAATACATTAAAAATGACATTTCTTTTGCATCAACCTAATAAGTAAAAATTTATTTAAATTTCTAGAAAAATGATACACAAAATCAATAGATATTTGAAGATTAAAAACATTAATTCTAAATGTTTTTATAAGCCAAATATTCCTCAAAATTCAAGATGTACATTTCATTTTCAAACTTATCATATGTGAATTTGTGAATTTCTTGCAAATTTTCATCGAAAATGTTAATTGAATATTTTTTTAAATATTACTAAGTACAACTAAGTCTAATCTACTTTCAGTAACAGTTTCTTTTTCTACTAATAATTGTTCACATGCATCATACAATTCAGATAATTCATCTGAATTTGTAACAAAAGAAGTAAATTGATGTTTAATTTCTTCTTTCCAATCATAGTTATTTCTATTGACACTGTCGAAGTTTTAAGGAGTCACTGCCATATACAAAACATATCTTCTTATGAGCTTGCACAGCGGTTTTCCCTTTGCGAAAATAATGCAACGAAACATGACGAATATGCTCATTTTGATTTTCCATTCCGAATTGACGGTAAAGTAATAAATTAAAACAAAATCAATTAATATTTTGTATAAACATAGTGTGAAAATTAAGGTTTCAGAATATATAATTGAATTTAAATTTTATCACATCGTTTTATATTTTCAAGCTTTTTATTAGGACGTACTCAAAAACCCAATAGAAATAATGGATTCACATCCTTGTGATTTGAGGATTGAATTCCTTATTTTTACAATATGTTTATGGATTTTGTGTTAAACCTTAAAAATCTCACTTAAAATTTATTGTTATATAAATTAATTTTTTACGCTATTTTATGAAAATCTTATTTTAACATAATCTATAGATCTGCTTTTCGAAATGTAATTGATTCATTATTAAATTGATTAGATTTTAAATTCAAACGTTTGATGAACTCACTAAAACTCCGAACACGCAGCAAGCAGCACAGCGCTTCTTGGTTGCAGTGAATATCATCTCCGTGCTGTTGAGAATCTGATTGAAGATGTATTGCTCCAATTGGTGAAGACAAACACACAACTACAAATAATTGGATTCTTTCACACGAGGGAATCATTTGCAATAAGATGTGAATGAATGCAGTATATGGTGGTCACTGTTTAACATAAATTTCTTTCTTTATTTCGCTCTATTTGAGAATGATTCCAAACAATGTATGTTAGCGGGAATTCGCCTAATCCGGATGGATTATTGCGGTCCCAGGGATCCGGATTACGCCCATTCCACTGGATGAGGAAATTAAGAATTCATGTGAAAATAGCAAATAATTTGCGTGCGCCATTTATTCGTTTAGTTTGCACGCGGGAACTATTCGGGTGACACTGGTGTCTTTCATGTGGTAAACCAAACAGGGCCAGAACTCCAAGATCGCAGACTTGCATCCATAGCATTGCGCAACCACAAAAGCTAATTTGGTAGCTGATTTAAACGTTTTATGTGCACAGAACCTATGGTTCAATGCCCTGTGTGTTATGCAGCTATTCACACAGTCGGGGAAGGTCACATTCGAAGATGGGTTCATCTGTTATTCATTTGCATTTTATCGCATGTATATTGAATCAAAAGACATCCAAGTTCAAAGACAATTATGATGATATTCACAAGAAATTGTTAATTAGATATTTTAAATTGTTATTTTAATAAATTCGGAAATTATTCATTCTGCATGACTATTTGTTATTAATTCATAATGATTTATTAATTCATTTATAATTTTTTATGAATTAATTTGTGATTATTTATGAATTAATTTGTGATTATTTATGAATTAATTTGTGATTATTTATTAATTAATTTGTGATTATTTATGAATTAATTTGTGATTATTTATGAATTAATTTGTGATTATTTCTGAATTAATTTGTGATTATATATGAATTAATTTGTGATTATTTATTAATTAATTTGTTATTATTTATTAATTAATTTGTGATTATTTATGAATTAATTTGTGATTATTTATGAATTAATTTGTGATTATTTATTAATTAATTTGTGATTATTTATTAATTAA
>MQRK01030902.1:11014-22622 GCA_001938485.1 Girardia tigrina | reverse complement strand
TTAATATGTAAATAAAAATTGATACTAAAACTACAAAATTTTAATTTTAAAAATAAAATCAGAAAATAATGAAAAATTTGTTCGAATAATTGTTTATTAACAAACATAAATAAAAAAATTATCAATTTAAAACGATGTCGAATGACGAGAGTTTTGCTGAGAGTTGTCCAAAAGACAATTCTAATTGTAATGAAAATAAAAGTTTGAAAAGCCATGTTGGTGTTCTTAATATCTTAGTAAATCTTTATTTAATCTCAATTTCTATATATAATAATAAATTACATTATTATAATAATAATAAATTTTGTATTTCATAAACATAAATCCAAGCAATACAAAAAAATTTCCAAACTCTAATTTTTCAATTTAATTACATTTTCTTTTTTCTTACAAAAAACTAATTCAACAAAAATACAATTTTTTAAACTCAAACTTTTTTAATTTAATTAAATTTTCATTTTTTTCAATTTTAGAATTCACATTCACAAAAACCTTAAAACTTTCTCAAACTTTAAAAAATATTTTTTTACCCTTTCTATTCTCAAACAATCGTTATCCGGTCGGACTATTAATCAATTGAAATAACTTTACGAAGAATACAGTCCATTCAATACAAATATTACATAAGCAAATCTATCAATTTCCTTTCTTCCAGAATTAGAATCTAGTGTATGTTAAAAAACTCTAAATCATTCGAATGACATTTGGCGAAACTTCCCACAATTAAAAATCCAAATACTGCACTCAACAAATAAAACTCGTCTATAGTTTCCAGCTGTTGTGCTACTCAAATTAAAAAAATGATAACTTCTAATTAAATTCTCGACTTACGTCGTGGAAGTCTTTAATTCATATCCAATGTAAGACTGTACTTTTTAATAGTTAATCATTCGTTGCATTGTTTAATATCTTCTATTATAATCCCGTTTCTTTTTATTAACGAAACATTGATAGTTTCGTTTAAACTTCTTTTATCATCCTTCCATTTATTATTAGATAATAAAGTTTATAATGTCAGATTATTTTTATTCATTCATTACTACATAACATGTATGAATTTGGGAATGTATGAATGATGTATGTTGATTCGAGTATGTTGAACTTAGAATCGTGATTCTCCCACCCACATAGTATTTTTTGTTTTTACAGTAATTGACTATTTGCACATAACTAAATAATAATAATGAAATGATAATAATTTGATAAGTTTATTTTTTTTAAGTTAACAAATAAAAACACGATTAAGAACACCAATATGACTTTTTATTTAATATTTTATTAATATTACAAGTTTGTTTGTCCTCAGGACAACCTTTGTCAAAACTTTCGTACGATTACATCCGCCTAATTAATTAATGACTTTAATCTTGGTATGTGAGTAAATTTAGATTTACATAAATTGTTAAAATATTTATAATAAATTTTATTGGTTAAAAATTAAAATGATTATAAGTTTTTTATAAAATATAAACTTAATTTATTTATTTCAAATTGTAAATAAAATTAATTAACTTATTTAAAATTTTACAATTATTTTAAATTAGAAACAAATTTAAACATTACATATTTTCCGACAATAAGAATTAAAATATCAATCATCCATCTGGGTAGGTATTCGTTTCAAGTAATTACAAATAAAAATGCTAAGTTCGAATTAATAAATTTTTATTTTATTGACAATGAATGTAGTGCCCTACTTATTTCTTATATTTACTTTTATTTTTTTGTGTATATTTGCTTTTATTTTTTTTGTGTAAACATTTTTTTTGATGTCTTTATTATGTCTGATAATAATATATTTTTTTGTATATATGCAAGGCATATTGTCTTTATGACATGGTATACTCATTTGATTTTTTTTTACTTTTTATGTGGATTATTTTTTTGTTGTTATTGTTTATTTTATTGTCAGTATTATTTTTTTTGTTTTCGAAGCCAGCGTTTCAATACCCGTAGAGAGCGCATAGCGACGCTGAATTAAAAATTAAAAAATTTGAAATTAAGAAATCGATAAAAAAATAAATCGATTACACAAATATAAAACTAAACTTGATATTCGCTTGTTTAGCGTTTTAATCAGAAAATTGTTGCTTTCACCTACGGATATCAAAAAAAGAAAAACTCCGTATCTCAAAATTTATCAGTGAGCTATCTATCTCACTGATTATTACCAATACGGAAACAAATTCATTCGATTCCGAATTCCTATTTTCTCTAGTCTATTCCAAAACCTTAATCCAAACCACATCGAGTGAATTCCTATCATACGAAATAGGAAAAAGAACATTTCATCGTGTTATTTGGTATGTTCACAGATTCCATAAAATAGGACATTTGCTCGAGCGTTTTCAGTAACAGATCTAATCAAAATACCGGTATACTTTTGTTTTATTTTGACATCCCTCTGGAAACAACTTCTCGTTTTTGTGTGATATAACGACTTCGGATTTTTGTCTTGATCCTTCCGTTATATAATTGTTTTTGGTTGAATACAATTTCGTTATACATATTCGAGTCTTCAATTTTTTTGGGTTTTGTGTAATATCACAAAGTTACGCAGACGAGTTAAATAAGTTTCATTAACCGATTTAGCTCGTTTTCGTAACAATGAATACTAAAGCCAAAGTAAAGCTTGAACCCAGGCACAGAATTAACTGGTAATAAGAATTCTAAGAAAATTACTTTGTATAAGGGACTATGGAGGAAAGAAGAATTAATAATTTTGGTATTTTTGAGATAACCTAATAACATAAACATGATGATTTAGAAGTCATTTTATACCATCATTTGGTAGAATACAATGAAGATATTAAACTTTATTACAAGAAAATTTTGACCGAAGCTATCTTAGTTAAATATTTTTTATGTATAAATAATTTTAATATGTATGATTTGCCGAAAAGTGAAACTTTAAAATGTTTAGTGTGAGGAATGTTTTGAATTGTGTGTTGATATTGTGCACGTTGTATATTGATTGTGCCTCTCCTACCCAGATGGATGATTGATATTTTCTTTGATTCCTACTAATTAAAAATAATTTAATTTAATTTTAAAGTAAAAAGATTTTAAATAATTTTTGAATGTATTATTTATTTTTTAATGTAATTTAAAATTTTAATATATTAATTTAATATGTTCTGTTTTTTAAAAAAATGTTTAGATTTAATTTCAACCAATTACATTCTTTCTAATTAATAATTTTTATTAACAGATTTTCATTTATTGAAAATAATTAGTTTGAACTCAGAAATAAATTGATCAAGAGAGATGTCAAATAGTGAATGCGCTTGTAAAATTAATAAATGTTGTAAACCTCATATTGATGTTGTTAATATTTAGAATTCTTAGAAATCGTTGATGTTTTCTCTTCAAAGAAGTTTGCTCTTTTTTCTAAGTTTTCATCAAGTCATTATTAGAATGCTCAATGAAACTTCAATAGCTCATCAAGAAGGACATCTACAGTTAATGAAAAACAATATTTTTCGAACGAAAATTTGCAAAGCTTTCATGTGACAGTACAAAGGGCTATTAATGAATTTTATATATAATTATTATGTTTCACAGTACAAACAAATGTGAAGAATAAACGGAAATCAAAACTCTTATTGTAACTATTGACAATACTCAAATAATGACAATAAAAATCAGAGATAAATGTAATATTTATCTAATTTCAGTAAAAATTATTATTATTATTATTATTATTATTATTATTATTGTTATTATTATTAATGACGTAAATCAATTCATATTTATTATAAATAGAAAATATATTTTTAAATATTTTTTCCCTTCCCATCTATTTTTATATTTCATTTGAAGTGTTCTTAAAGAAACAATGAAATTAGAAGTGTAATTAGTTTAAGAAGGCAAAAATTTTAGAAATAATTAAATATTTAATAATAACATCGATTGAAAAGCGTTGGATAATTAGAAATATATAAATAATTAAATCTGATGAAAATAATTATAATCAAAATATTTACGGATAAATATTGATAATTGTTGATACTTATCCTTTTGATAAATGATAAAAAAGACGACGAAGATGAATTATCATCTCTCATTTATCTGATTTCTTCTAAAAATAAAAAAAACATTAAACTTTATTACAAGAAAATTTCGACCGATCTTAGTTTAATATTTTTTATGTATATAATTTTAATATGTAAATAATGTATAAAACATTTATCCTGTCGATTCAAAGAAACATTAAAACCGAAACTTTTAAGAAAAAAATTAAATTACATTTTATTATTTTTTTTAAACACACAATTTCCTTCTTGCCTACCCCCTAACCCATTTTGATAAACTAATTATCCTTTAGTTTTAATTACTCCTTGGTGATTTCATCCTTTTCACTCTCTGCCATCTTCTGTATTTGTTTCTTACTGGTTCAATTCTGAGCACTTTTCTTGTTCGTCTTTTATCCATTGAATTGTAGACTGAATCACTACTGTATTTATGTGTTTCACTCTTGCTTTTGTTGATTTTGGTTCTTCGTGTTTTGTTTCACATTGTGCACAAACGTCGTCTTTATTTCAATTTTATAAATATTTAAATTTTCAATTTTTAAAAAAATTGTTGAGGTTCCATTTTTAAAAAAAATACTTTCATCTACATTTATGTATTTAATTTCACAGGATTTAACACAAGTTAAAATTAATAATATTTAAATTAATTTGTAAAAAAAGAATTAAGTACACAATTATTTATATCAATAAAAATTGCCAGACATTCAGATTCCTAAAATCTAGGAATACAGAAGAAGTATGCAGAAGACATTCATGTATTTTATGCTGTTATTAATTAAGAAATGTTATGAAAATTATTGAAACATTATAAAATCCAATATACAAATTAAAATTTTGATATATTTTTAAATATGTAGTGATTATAAAAGAATTTTAAAAATTAATAAAATTGAGCGAAAGATTAAATAAAGGTTGTTATAATTTAAAAGTAAAACATTTGATTAAAGGTAATTATTATAGAATGATAATAGAATTTCCTTTACTAATAAAATTCCACAAAATGATTAAGTATTTAATAATGTTATCATAATTTGAAATTGATAAAATTAATCAAAGGCGAAATTTATAAATTTAAAAAATTGGAAGATTGCAAACTTGGTGGGGGACAACTTGAGATCAGTGAGAGGCCATCTAGGACAATTAGTGTATCTAGGACAGGTAGTGTATCATTAGTGCCAGTAATTGGGTCCCATCGCAAAATATTGTCGATGGAGGAAATGTCATTGGTAAAGAAAGGAAATTGGTAAATCAATAAGATCGATTCCTTTTTTCGAGATATTACTGTCAAATAAGGAGATAATATGTCCAGTTATTCACTTTAGGAATTTGACTAAGTACTTGGACGTTTATAGCGGTTCGGTCGATATTTGTTTAGATAATTTGTGTAATTGGCGTCATGAAAATAACATTCCTTAAGCCAAATTTGCTTGGAAACGCAAATTGTTTTCAATTTATCGAAGAGGAAAATTTGAACTTTGAAATATTAAATTATAATTGCTGATGATGGAATATGAAATTCATAAACATGTTAAATAATCATTTTTTTAAAAATGCTTTAAAAATATTTTTCACTATATATATATATATATATATTTAATATTATTATTATTATAAATATTTTAAATTATAAATAATTTAATAAAGATTTCTCTTTCGTTTACAATTTAAAAAGTAATGATTACTTTGTTTTAAATTACTTCATTTAAATAATCAATAATTCTCTTCAAGGAAACAATAATATTTATTCTTGACTTTATTGAGACTTAAATTATTAAATAATTGTTGGTTTTCAATTAAATATCGTCGACGCGCAGTACGAAATTGTTTGCATTATATATAATTTGATTTTAAACTCTTCCAACAGAATAATAATTTCTTTCTTCAATGAAAAAAGAAATTTTATTTATTTCAATTACAATAAGTATATTAAAATTACGGTAAATTGTAAAATAACTTTTCTATCTTAAAATAATCAATATTTTATTTGTCTTTCTTTTTCTTGTTTAAATCTTGATAAATTATTTTTTTCTCTTTTAAAATTTTGTATTTTATCATTATGTAAACATTTATTTATTAGATAAAAGTCTGTGATCTTCTTTTGCATTAGAATCCTTTTTTGAATCTTCTTTATCTTTTCCAAAATGTATCTTTTTGAAATAACTTCCAAATTCGTGTTTTTAAACCACCATTAATTCAATTCTATTTAATACATTTTAATTATTTGACGATTTTACTGATTTACATCCCACATCGCCAGTTCTGCTAACCAAAAATGGCCCACTAGGCATTTGTATTCGATGTATACCTCCAACAAAAATATTAAAGAGAGGCGCACTTCGAACCCATTTAAAGTTTGAGAATAAGTTGAGAGCATTTCGCCCCAATACTTCTAATCATTCGCTTTACCAGGTTCAACTGCGGAATCATAAACGCTAGCTATCTTGAGGGAAACTTCGGAAGGAACCAGCTACTAGATGGTTCGATTAGTCTTTCGCCCCTATACTCATGTCCGACGATCGATTTGCACGTCAAAACCGCGGCGGTCCTCCTTCAGAGTTTCCTCTGACTTCAACCTGCACAAGCATAGTTTACCATCTTTCGGGTCTTTACACGATCGCTCAAACTCCGCCCAGATGCGAACACCTTCAGACGGGTTGATGTTGCACTCGTCCGGGAAAACCGGACAAGGTCACATCACAGCTCACCGAAATGAACCTTTATATTAATTTCGCCGTGGTGTTTCGTAAAGCCCTTTGACTCGCGATGATATAAATATAGACATATAATCGCGAAATAATAATAATAATGAAATAATAATAATAATCCTTATAATTAACCCCTTTACCGTGGATAAAAAAATTTCTTTTTGGAAACTGTGTTGAATTGGCTGTTACTTTAGCCTCCCTCTCTACATTGTTATTGATTTCCAATGCTTTTTTTGTATCAGGACGCGTTAACTCTGGACACACTGCACACAGACGACTTTTATATATCTGAAGACGAGTTAACTCGTGACAAACGATAAATGGGTTAAATAAAACTAAAAAAAATAATTTTTAAAATACAAATATATATTATGAATGGCCGAAAGAAATTATTGGTAAAATGATTTGTTATTTAAAATTATTTTTAACCTTTTATTTTAGTAATAATAATTCAATAGATTATGAAAATAAATATAAAAGTCATCTTTCTATTTTTTTATGCCTGTATCTCCTAATATTCGATGAAAAAAATACAATTTTAAGTATTTTAATGGTGATGGTTTACCTTGAGGATTTTACTTCAGAATTTGACTTTGAGCTAGTTTTAATTTTAATAAAAATTAAATAAATACGTAAAACATAAAAAACAGTTTATAAAACTTAAAAATAAATATAAAAATTATATAAAAAACCAACAAAAACTAAATAATTATATAAAACAAAAAAGGTTTATATAAATAATAAGTTAAAAATATATAATAAAAACAATAAACATGTTAATTTTATAATTTTTTTAAGAGATTAAAGTTAAATTAAATATTTTAACGAAATAATTTTTGATCTTTCTCTAAATATGAGCTTTTTCCGCCGAAGGTATTCAATAAATTAACGAAAAAAGATACATTTATATTCTCGGATCGTAATAGTAATTTTATTTGCCACTGCAAACATTATAATACCATTGACACATTATTTGATGTACCATATAAATAAAAGAATTTATAATCATATTCCTTTGACCAAAACAAAAAGGGAATGTTCGAAATTTGAGATTGGAGATGTTTAAAACTTTATATAATTATTTTTCTATTAAAATATATCGATTTTAATAATTCTAAACTTTTTTTTGTTTTATATAATTATTTATTTTTTTTGTTTTTTTAAAATAATTTTTATATTTATTTTTAAGTTTTATAAACTTAATGTATTTTTTATGTTTTACGTATTTATTTAATTTTTGTTAAAATTTAAAATTAACAAAATCAATAAATTATCTGTCGAATTGAAAATTTTTGACCAACTCCTCATATAGCGTATATAATTTAAAACTTTATTATAATTATTCATAATGTACTTCACTATTAAGAAACATATTCCAAAGAAACATATGAGTAGTTTCGTAAAAATGAAAAGAATGATGAATGTTATTAAATATTTATTTTTTAAAGGTGATACGCATACGAAAATTAAAAATGACTGTGGCGTTGTTTACCAGAACTCTGATCCACGACTTGCCAAGGTATAATCTTGGTAGATAAATGGGTACATTGACGAACCAGCTTAGTTTACAATGAATGCATCAGTGGAAAATACAAAACAAATTATAATATTTCTAAATGATCAAATGACCAAATGATCCTGGACAACCGTCGGATATTGAACCAAAGCTTATGTATGAGACAGATGACCGCACTTTGGATGACAAGTTTGCTCAATCCGAACGGAAGCAAGTTTGACTGAACATTTATACAGATCAGTTGGTGTAATTAAAGACCATTAAATCAGACTTTTGCAGTATAAATATATAAAATAAAGATAAAATAAAATCCTGATTTTGATAAATTTGATATATGAAGTGAGAAACATTTTACAATGTATTCTTTTACATTTTTAAAGATTGTCATTTTATCGATTTGTATTATTTATATTTTGTAAACTATTATTTTAAATAACGTTAATAATTCCAAATAGAAACTTTCTTTTATCGTGAATTTTCTTACAAAATTTTTTACAAATTTTATTTGTTATTACCATTAAAAAAATAACATTTGTAAACAAAAATAATATAAAATGTTTTCCAAAAAAGTTTGATCCATTAAAATAGAGCAATAATTTTAATTTTTCGAAATTTTAAGAGTCTGTGGGCAATCTGACTAGAGGAGCAACACGCGACTGGGTCAATATTGTGGACACGAAATGTCTCACAAAAGTCTCCCTATTTCCTGTATTCATAAATCTATTTTCTTGAAATTAAAAGACAAACAATCGCAATAAAACTACTTTGTTTAATAATTATTAAATTTTTTAAATGATTTTTTTAATTGGATAAATATATAATTACTATTTAGAGAACTAATATGGTTTTCAATACTCGTTTTAATAACATAATTTGAGTTGTATTCGGGACAATTCACAAAAGAGCTTCGACTATTTATCATCTTTCTAAATTGTTATTGCTATCTTTCCTTTATTATTCTTAATTTCAGATATTATTAATCCTTTGAATCTCTTTTAAGTTTCTTTATTTTTATAACTCGTTTATTTTCGTCAATTTAATCTTTTTAAAAAATAAAATATTTTAAAACTATTTTTTGTTATTTCTTTAAAACTTATTATTATTATTTTATTTGTGTTATATGTGTTTTAAATTACTTATGCAAAATACTTCTTTCATTTTTTTAAAATAGAATTTACTAACTATTAAAAAGCAAAACTAATCCATTAAAATATATTTATTGACAATATATTTCGATATATTTGGTAGTTATTTGGAGAGAGTGTCTCGTGAAGCATTGTTAATTAGGTCACGTTGCCCTAAAATCAATGTTCAATCGGCAGTCTCAACCAGCTTATTGAGAATTTTTGATTAGAATGATTTCATGCAATCGATTACATAATCATCATTTTTGTATTTATATACAGGTGAATTGATTATTAATTAGTGACCTGAAGATGACGGTAGATCCGTCGAAATATATTGTCAATAAATATATTTTTAAATGGATGAGTTTTGTTTTTCATAGAAAATTATCATCCGGATTTCATTTTTCTAACTATTGTATTAACTTTAATTTTATTAAAATATTTGAAATGTATCAGTTTTTAATAGTACTTATACGGGAAAATTGGAAAATACGAACTTTATAAAATAAAAAAAATAAAAATTAAATAATAAATAGTTTAAAAAATTAGTTTTTAAGTTGTTTCAATATGCTTAATAAAATTAATATTTTATAATCTCAGTCACTCAGCTCAGTTTGAATTAATCGATGATTTCGACCAAGAATTCACCAGAGAGGTTCTAGCATATGACTCAAGTTTCACGGAATCAACAAAAATAAGAAAACTATAAACTTTGATTGTTGTTAAAATGATAATTTAAAGTCAGCTAAGCCAAAGTCTGCAAATTACATTTTGAGAGGAAGAAACATGATTTACTCATGCGTATGAAATCTGACTGGAGAGATTCAAAACTGATGTTTAAAACAATTTCATGCAGAAACATATCTCAAAACTATCAAACCAAAAATGTTAATATAAAAAATCTGGACAGATTTCAGAGATAAAGTTAACTACCATACTGCTTGGTCCTATTCTTTTCATGTTCTTTGAAAGATAAAATAGCAAAAAATGGTGATTTCGCTCAAGTAAAGATTTCTGAAACAGGATATTTTAAAAGATTTTTTTTAATGTGGAAAGCTTCAAAAGAGTTTTTTAATAAATCGATAAATTTTTTGTATATTGATGAAACATTTTTAACTGGATCATCTAAGGGAACTCTTTTAACTGCAGTTTCTCAGCTATTGTATTTGAAAGTAATATTCTAGTACTCGGTTTTAATTTCTTAATTTAATTAAAGCACCAGAAAGCTAAATTCACTTTATGTTTTTCACTTTATTTTCCAACAGATACTTTTTTTAGATGATTCCAAACTGCTCGACCTCATACTATACAAGACACAATGCTAAAAATTTAAGATTGAAATTTAGAGATGTGAATGCTATGAATTATTTTTGGAGAGCTGCGAAAACATTTCAGAATAGACCAGAAAAGGTCGAATTTAAGGACAATTAATAAGAATTTTTACTGAAAATTGAGCTCAATATACCCTGTTTTTTTTACAAATTCAAAATTTCTAGTTCCTAGATTTGATAAAAATACCAATAAGCCTGTCGAATTAATGAGTGACACGACAAAATAGCGAACGTCAAATTAGCGCCAAATTTCCTATTGTTTTTTTTCATTTAAAAGTAAAAAAATAATTTCCGATATCCAGTTTAGGACAATCTACCTCTAACAAACGCTTTCAATTTGACTTTTTGATAAAATAAATTTAGTAAATTATTTTAATTTGATTTTTATAAATAAAAGTTTATAAAATTTATAATTATATTTATAAAAAATATTAAATATATTGATCAAGTAAGTTCATTGATTCAGCAAGGGGAGTAAGCCAATTAAATTTGCGGTTCTTCGGCCGCACCCCGGGTAACCGAGTCTGGTCTGTTCCAAAATTTTACTCGGATCCCGCGGTAGCCAAAAAATTCAATTGTTGTCCTTGGTCCGCATTGTGAGTCACCGAGTTCAGTCTACTCCCAAATTTCAGTGACCAGTGATCAGGGTAAAACTGCTGGTTTTGCTGCCCGCTTGCCCAAACACCATGCAATACACCTGCACCATGGTGACTCACCGCAAGCTCGATTAACTCTTAATTTTTATGATCGTCTTTGCCACGAATACCAGCAGCTTTTTATATATAATACATATAACTTTTTCCGTGTCCACCTCGTCCTCATACTGTTCGCTGTCGCCATGTTCCCATGCTTGTTCCTAAAATTTTCGCCAAACTTGGGCGCTTTCACCGCGCAC
>MQRK01030902.1:0-11006 GCA_001938485.1 Girardia tigrina | reverse complement strand
CCGGGCGAGCCATAGCAACATCAACGTGCATTCGTCCACGCTCTCAACCGCCAACACAAATGGCCCTTGAGATCCTCTCCAAGAACAGAATATACGCGTCCACTACCTGGCGATTCCCTTGGGCGATCCCCATCGGAAATTGATAGATATGGTGTCCTTGTTGAATTTCCCCCATCTGTACATAAAATATACAACAAATAATATACACAGCCAAAATTTTAATAACTGATAAATATTAGCGCTAATTTGTCGGGGAACCGAATTAATGAATTCTACTATAAAAAGATATGTTGATAAAAAATATTTGCTATTTAATAATTTCATGCCTAGAATTATGCTATTCTACCTGATTTTGTCCGTATTTACTCTTCCCTGGTACTGCCTCTCAATAACTCCGGGGTTTGTTTTGCATTCCCTGATCTGTTACTACATTTACATCTTCTGTCAAAATTTTGACGTGATGTACTGTCTTTATCTTTTCTTTTATCTCATCTGTCCCTTTCACTTTGTTAAGTCGCACTTCCTTTTTTATATCCACATCATCGCAACAATGTAACAATAATGCTTCCGTGAGGGCCTCTTTTTATAAGTCATGTTTCAACATCTTGGCCGCGAGCTTTTCTACTTTCTTAAAAAATACTTCTGGTATGTCTTCCTTCATCCTGTACCGGCATGCCTCATTCAGGTCTTCCAATAGTGAGGAAGTTCGAGAGAATGCCTTTCTCAATCGGTCTTTATAACCTACTACTGTCTTATCTACTGCTTTGTATCGATCTTTCAGATCTCTCTCCAACAAACAAATTGTTTCTTGTTTGGTCTTTGCTATTCCGGCAAAATCAAAGAATGTTTCACATTCTTCAATAAATGTCTCCACATTGTCGCCTTTCCTGTACTTTTCAGGTAACAGTTGATCCTTGAAAATATCCATTGCAGCCTTAGTCGCCATGTGAGAAGTATTTGTGACGTCAATATCAGCATTCATTTTACTCAAATTATATCTTTATTATGAAACAGCTTTCAAACAAATTTTCCAACTATTTTCCTAATTGAATGAGAAGATAAATGATATTTGAAATGTTTTGTTATTTTGTTTATCAAGTCCGGTTTTTTTTTAATTTTGTTGTGATAATTATGTTGCACTGATTACAATATTTTTTCATTACAAATAATTTTTCATCCATTTATAATTTTAATCAAGTCAAAACAACATTCAACTTTTTAAAATTTTTAAACAAAAATATTTATCAAAATGATTTTACATATTTTAAAATTTTTTTAAAAAAATATTTGATGTTTAAATATTTTTTTACTTTAATCTTTTTATACTGTTTATATAATTTTGTTTTTCAACTGAAATCTTATATGCTGTTCTTTTTTTAATTTTGCATTGTTTTTTTTACAAAACCATTTTTAATATTTTATTATTTTAGAAATTTTGAAAACACGTTATATTTAATATTCAATCTTTTATTTTTTAAATATTTAATCTTTTAATCATATCATTAAATTAATTCCAAATGAGAAAATATATTTTTAAAAATATTAATAAAATTTTTTAATAAAGAATGTTTTTTAATTAACGTTTTTTAATTAAGATTGTTTTTTTAAAGAATTTTTTTAAATTCAAATCTAAAATACTTAATTATTTTTAAAATTTTCAATTTGATTTTAATACTAAATAATATTTTTTAAAACTATTTAAATTTTGATCAGCTCCTCATAATTTATATTGAGTATTAAAGTAACTCTTCATTTATGCGAAGGAAAAGACTTTCTTGTTCTTTACAAATCTTCAAGAACATTGACGGTAGAATTCAAAATGAATTAAATAAATAAAATAAAGTTTCTGAATTTTTTACTTTAATATAAATTTAAATTAATAAACTACACACAATGAAAAAATAAATGCTGCATAATTATTAATAATATCTTTTCATAAATATTTTATTTCGTGTTAACATTTTAAACATATTTAAATCCAACTTATTAAAAATTTAAGTAAATTAAATTTCTGATATCAAAAATGTTTTAAAACTTTTAAACTAATTTAAATTTTTTTGTATATTATTGAATAAGAATATTTTATTATAATATTATTATAAGAGACAAAACTTTTTTAATTATATATAATTATTACAAGTTTAATCGTTTAATAAACCTTTTATATGTTGGGTTTATAGAACGGCCCTTGTGTTGGAAGATAAATGCGATGGCGTTCTTCATTGATAATATTTTGATTATTTGTTATAATTATTTTTTGTTTATTTTTAAAAATAAAATAATTGATTATTTTTCAAAGAACTTGAAATGGATTCCATAAATATTCTGAAAAAACTAAAAAATAGAAGCAGAAGAATGATCATATATGTAGTGTTAATAACAAACAAAAGCAAGTAGTTGACCAAGCAACGTGAGAAAATTATATATTTTTAGAAGGGATAATCGTATATACAAAAAGTAAACTAAAGCAACCTAAATCTTCCTTGGAGTTAATAAAAGTCAACCAGGAAAGAAATTGAAGCAAAGTTTCCAGTTTAAAAGAGTGTTAAAATGCCAGATAAAATTTCCATAATTTCTCAAACAACTTACATTAATCTTAATTAGTTTTTTTAATGAGGCTTGAAGAAGAAACTTTCCTGAGAAGAAATTGCTTTTTTTGAAAAAAATCAGATATTCTCAAAAATAAGATGACTAAATTTTATTTTTGTTAAGTATATGTACTTTTCAATATTATTTAAAATTATTATTACTGAATTTAATTCTATTTGTTATTGTAAGTAAAACATTTTTTTAATTTAGTCCTTTTAATTTGATGTAGTTGTAATATGTTTATATTAATATATTGTTTGAATAAACCCGCGGATCGCGTAGTTTTTAAAATTTTAATTTATTGTGTATTTTTTATTTTGCATTGCAATAATTCTCAAATATATATTTTGTATTGATGGAATTGTTCTCGCAATCGAGTGGTTTACTCACGAGACTAACAATTATTATTTTTTGATTTAATATTAGAAAAAATAGAGGCAAATTCGACTTAGGACTTGGAAATATTATTTATAATTTCAAAATGAAATTTTCTTGAAATACAATGGAAATATCTGCAAAATTTTTTCCAAAGATAATTTATCCTTTTCCAGTCAAAATTATTATTTTTTTATTGTTGTTTTGTTTGCTAAGAAACAAGTGAGAATCGCGCTTTTTTGCATTCTAATATATGTAGTGTCGTCTATTAGACTTTTTAGAAACTGTGTAAAATTTAAATTGGGTAAAAGAGATAACTGTAATTTAATTTTTCAAATATGCTGCCATATGGCAACAATGGGCTGGAAAGGTTTACTAAATTATTTATTGGAAATTTCTGGTATAGTTATACTACTTTCTATCTTCGACAAAAATATTAAAGAAAGATATAATTCTTATTCTTCGTTTTTTTGGGTTGTTACAAAAGAAATGCAGGTTTTTGTTTTTTTCGTATTTACCGCAATGTTATACAACTAAAGCATGTATGATGTTATGAGCCATTCGAAAGCTTAATTTATGTTCTTTCGGATATATTTGTCTAAAACTTATTATAATGTTTCTTTTGTTAATAATTTCGATTTTAATTGCACATATCAAAACGGGATTTTTCTAAAATTTACTTCTACGAGTTCAAGCTAGAGCGTATTGCAGCTCAAACCGCTCGAAACCTCTACGAAGTTTTGGACAAGGGAAGTGTCAAAAAATGCTCGGTGCAGCGCTGGCATCAAATGTTTCGCTTTGGTAATAACAGCATGAAAGATGTGTTGTTTTTTTTCTTCCATGTTTTTTCAGCCCCATTTTATTCGTAAAAAAAATATAAATTATAGTGAATCTACTGATGTAAAATGCAACAGAAATTGAAGTAGTTGAAATATATTAAATAATTTAAAAAAATTTAATTAAATAATATCGTCTATAAATTTGTTCTAATGAATATAAAACGAATCTATGGAAAGAAGACAACGAAAGGAAAGAGTTAAAAAGATAAAATGAAGCCTTTTTCTAAAGAATATTTAGACTCGTTTTTATCATTAAAAATACATTAATTGTTTTTTGAAAGAATAAGTATTCTTAATTTTTTAAGCGTATTTCAATATTTACGTTTCTTTTGCGAGATTAAGTTATTATATTATTATAATTTTATTATACTACAAATTTTATTAACATCTTTTTATACAACTGAATATGAATTTCTTAATGATAATTCAGGTTGAATAAGTTTTCTTTATATATTAAAAATTTAGTATTAACTTGTCCAGAGACTTTACATATATAAACAATAATATATTTTCGATGGCTGCCTTTTCTTTTGCGTCAAGCCGCTTTGAGGGCGCCAGTAATAAAATTGAAAGAGTCAAAACTAACCTTAGTATTTATTTTACCGAAATCCACAGTTTCATTATTAAACAGAAAATGGTTTAAAATCTTTTTTTAAGTTTCAAAGACGCTGGAAAATTAAATTGAGTGGAGTCAACTGACAATTTTCCTTTGCTCTTCTAAATCTAAACGTTGATGTGTAACTTAACAATAACCAAATAAAAATATATTTACTTGCAACGTATCAGTATATCTATGTATAGTTATTTTAATAACCTGAATGATACATTACGTGTGAAAGTTAGTTTTCAAAAAAAACCTAGAGACTGGCTTAAGAAATCTTTGAGTTGCCTCAACAAAAAAGTTCACAAAATGTGTTTAAAAATGAAAGCAAATAAACTTCAAAAAATGCATTTCAATCAGAATGAAGGTAATCTGAAAGCTATTCATTCCAGAAATAAGTAGAATATTGTTATAGCCAAAATTCTATAGAATTACACAATTTATCATCGATTCCTTTACGAGATTGAAGACGTGGAATATAGAAGAATATGTGGTCAGGAAACTCAGTTGGCAAAAACGGATCATCCCTCACTTAGGCAATGTGAGAATACTACAGCTAGAAAAAAATATTAATATATTCAGTTATTATCAAGCCATCGGTAACCCGAAAAAAGCGCCCAGACAAAAGCGCCCAGTTTTTGAAATGGTTGTTTAAATTCTTAAGAAAAAAAATTATTAAATGAAATAATTTTGAGAGTCAAAAAACTTTTTAACCAGAAAAAATATTTTAATTAGAAGCATTATAAACTTAGATAAAATGACATTTTATGAACACTTAAACATGTTGTGCACAATATAATATAAAAGAAATTACAAATTTAAGCTACAACATGGTACAAAAAATGTACAATTTGTTCTCCATCAAGAAATTTTCCTTCCACATTAATAGGCGTTCTTGAATATTGTGACTATTTCCTTAATTATTTGGAGGATAATTATATTGGTAGAATGAGACGCAACCGTAGAGTAATACCAATATTTCTACTAAACGTTTCGAATATGTTTGGTAGAGTTAATAGTGATTTTCCGCGTACAAATAATTCAGTTGAAGGTTGGCATAAAGCATTTAATCAAACCGTGGAAATAGAATATGAACGTTTTCAAGCCGGATTTCGACGACTAGAAGCTTAGAAAACAAATATGTAAGCCTAAAGAAACGGATAAAAATATTAATAAAAAATTATAATCAAAAGATATTATAAATTATTTAAAAGGATTGTCATATAATTTGGAAATATAATATAATGTGTTATTTTTGTTACTTTCTTCTTTTCATTTTATTACTCTTATTTTTAACATTTTGTTGCATTTGCTATTGCTTTAATTTTACAAGTCATTAAGTGCTTTTATCGGGGTGCTATTATTTATACAATTATTATATTATTTAAATCCCAAATAATATAAGTTTTACAAAATTCTTTTTATAAAAATTCAAAAAGTCTTTTAATATTTGGGATTTAAATAATATAATAATAGTAGAAATAATGATGCTTTCTGTTAAGAATTTAAACAAAATTTTCAAAAAAGGCGCGCTTTTGTCGGGTCACCCAGGCCATCATCCGTACAGTTCAAACCTTCGTTTGAAGAGTGATTTAACTTTACAAGAATCAAGAATGTTCTTAGTCGCCGTAAAAGGAATCGTTGCTTTCTAAATGGTAATTTTTACTGCCAATACTTAAAACTGACAAAAGGTATTGAGAAGTATCTTGAGAAGTTTTGAAAAAAGGGAAAATATAATTATTTTCTGAAGAACACTTTTAAAACAATAAAGTCCTTTATTTTGATCTCATGTTAATATTCATGCATAAATAATGCAATAAAAATACCATTTTGATAACTGATGATTGTGGGTAAAACAAAAAATAAAGCTTCCATTAATTTTGGGTTCGAAAATATTGACATTATGGCATCCGTAATATTTTACACCGTAATTTTACTGAGTCAAAGTAGCTGAAAGGAATATGCAGACACGGTTTCCAAAGATCCAAATACCTTTTTGGAACTTTTGCATCACTTGATGAAGTGTGTGGATCAAAACATGTAAAATATAACCTACACAATCTTTTTTTTGTTATGTTAAAATATAGTGTTCGTGTTGGTTTTTATAAGCGCATGGTACTAGTTGTTCGGGATTCGAACATTTTAATTATTATTGTGAGGAATATTTTAAATTTGGTATGTTAAAATTGGTTTGTTGAATTTTGTATGTTAAATTTAGTATTTGGAAATGTGTTTCTCCCACCCAGATGGAAAATTGATATTTTAGATGTTCACGATAAATAATTATTCGAGTATAATTTATATTTTAAAGAAGAGCATAAGATATGTAAAAAACATTAAAAATATTAAATCTTTTCAAATCTTCATATTAAAATTTAAATAAAATAAATAGTTTTAACTAAGTTTTGTATTAATTAAATGTTCTTTCTTTACATAAAATAATTTTTAAATAAAATTAATACTAAAACTACAAAATTTGAACTTTAAAAATAAAATCTGAAAATAATAAAAAATATTTGTTCGAATAATTGTTTATTAACAAGCATAAACAAAAAATTATCAATTTAGAACGATGTCGAATAACGAGAGTTTTGCGAGAGTTGTCTGATTGTAATGAGAATAAAAGTTTGAAAACCCATGTTGGTGTTCTTAATAATTATATTTAGTTTTTTTTAAATTAATTATTATAATTATTATATATTTGTTTCAAATTGGGGAAAATCGAATCAAATTGCGGCGAATTTATTTTTGTAAAGACCGGGCACTTTTGCTCACTGAGAAAAAAAAAATTAATTCATTATTTTTTGTCATTTTGAAATTATTCGATGGAAATAGAACAATTTGAATTTGAATTTTGATTATTTAGTTATTGATAATTGATTGTAATTATGACCTTGAGTTTTGTTAATCTCAATTAAATTGAGGAATCTGTAAATACGATAGAGTTTTTGATTGATGAAAATATATCGATACTTAAAAATATAAAAAATATAAATATATTAAAAATATAAAAATGTAAAATATTGTTCGATACGTGACTTAATATCGTTTTGAATTGATTAAAGAATGAATTTCTTTTCTGGATGCTGAATTATGCTAATCGCGATGTTAAAAAAAGACCGCAAATATTAAAATTACAAAAACATTATATGATGCGACTTTCGATGCGCCGTTTCTTCTCGTCGATATTATCAAACTCGAATCAATTTTAGATCGAAATTTGAATAGAAATAATCAAATAATCGGCGCAGTGTTTCTGTGTGATCGGCGAATAGAGAATTCTTCAAATAAGATTGGTTTATACAAAGCGAAATGTGAATCAATCAATTCAAAAATCGATACTAAAATGGTTAAAGTATTCTATGAAAGATTCGAAAGATTTAATGACAAATCGAATTCGATAAACGTTAATTTTCAAACGCTTCATCCATTCAAACCGTCATCAACTAAATGCACGAAAAACATCCGATATAATACAATCTATTGTCGGGCCGGATTACTGGCGTCGATCGCTGGCAACGATGTGGATTTCTGCAGTGTCTCCTCTTGTGAGAGAGCGAGTATTGAATCGGTCGACTTGAGGGACGGGCTCGTGAGTGTTGATCCGATTTTCTCTATCAAATTCCGTTTGAGGGTCACCTGGATCGAGTTCAGCTGCGGTGGATCGATTCTGCTAGTCGCCTTGGTGACCGATGATGATCGATTGGCGACTGTCGGGTTGTTCCGTGTGGAGAGATCACTACTGGAGAGTGGAGAATCGAATTTTTGTGAATAGAAAATGAAGACCGAGAGCCAGTTTGTAGATTTGCGGTGGCATCCAAATAAGAAAGAGTCGTTTTTGGTGGTTTTGAACGATACGGTCTCACTGTGTTGTGTGAAAGAAAACAAAATCGATATTATAAATCAGAAATCGAGTGCGTTTTGTGTATCCTAGAGTCCGAAGGGATTTGTCATTAATCAGTACGACAATTTGATGAACGAAAAGCGCTCGAGTGCGATCAAAGACATTATTGACTCTCTCAGAGCATATCTATGGGCACAGATGCTCCTTTCTTCCGGAAAATTCAGAAACACTAGTTCTTATTGAACGCACTACATGTGTTATATATACAATATAATTTTTAAATGAAATTAAAATTGATTTTGTATGATATTCTCTTAGTATATTTTTGATTATTAATTCATTAATTCTATATTATTATGAAATATAAAATATTCTTGCATTATTTTCTTTTCTTACATGTAATATATATAAATTACTAAAAAGCTTTCTTTCATTTAAATTATTTTTCTATTTATTTTAATTAGTAATCAATTAAAAATTTTAAAAATAAAAATTCTTAAGAGATAAAGAAATATTTATTTATCAGAAAATAATATTTTTAAGTTTTTCTAATTCTAAATAAATAATTGATAAAATTATTTATTTATAATGAGAAATTTATAGTGAAACAACGAAACGAAATTGGTTAGAAAGATTATGTAAAATAGTTTACCCCATTATAAATGGATATTTATCAATGGTTATATATAATTTTATTTCTCTCATTTATTATTTACCCAAACAAAAATCAATTTAAAAAGTTTAAAAGGTCAAACTTAACAGGTTATATAATTTTTATTAATAGTTTATTAACAATCAAATTAATTATTTAATTCAAAACAATAAATTTTTAAAATGATATAATTTTTTTAAAAAAATTAAGTAAAAATAATATTGATTTAATTTAATATTTATTATTTAATTATGATTTAGAACAGCAGTTCGTATTAGCAGTGTTTCCTTTAAACGCGATTCATTATGGAGGTTGTAATGAGTTAATTATTAACTGTCGTATGTTTGATACTGTTTTCGTAAGGAAAGTTTGAGATATTTTGTGGAGGATTTTTAAGAGGATTATTTATTTTACAATCTAATTTTGTATTTTATTTTTTTTTGGATTTTTTAAAGAGATTACGAAACGTATTCCCTTTTAATCGTCTCAGTGCCCCAATTTCTATTTTCGAAAACATACTTTAAAATGCATTTCTTACCTTTCTTAAAAAGCATTTTCTAAAGGTATAAATTTTACATTTAAGAAAAGGTAATTTACAATGTTTATAAAACTGATGTTTTTTACTACAAAATTATTATAAGATAAAATAGAATTTCGAAAGAAAACTTATAACATAAATTAAATTTTAAAATAAATGTTTAACATCAGATAATTTGTTTAAATTACTCAAAGAAATGCGTTATATTTATTCCAGATAATATTGAATCGTAAGGGCACTTCATAGGATTGAGAAAATAATTATTATACATGTTGCCCAGTAGAAAACCAAAGTGTATTTAATTAAACTCGGGGTAAAGGCAAACAATTATATTTACATAAATAAAGAGAAAATAAATGATAAATAGGGCGAGCAAAAGTCAATAAAGTTAAAATGGTATCATGAGGTATAAATAGTTTGAGATACCCAAAAGTACTCATAAATATGTACAACGATGTCCATCCCCAAAGTTAATAGGTCACAAAATTTCAAAAAAAGAAAAAGTAAGTCAAAATTAGAAAAACTAGGTGAAAATAAGAAAATATTTTATTCAAAAATGCCCAAATATATCAAAAAAGTCTAATTAAGTCAAAAATGTCAATTAAAAAAAGTTTTAACTTTAAAAAAAGTAATATAAATTTAGAAAACATTGTTTTGTAATATTCAATAAGTTTTTTTAATTTTTAAATTGTCCTAGTCTATATTTCTTTATTTTTTTCTTTATTCATTCTCATATTCAATATCTGTTCAAATATTCAATTAATATCTAGGAAAAATAAAGTCAAAATTTTAATTTTTAGGTCAAAAAATTGCCCGCTCTAATGATAAAATATGTCATCTGCTAGATAATTATAGGACAGAAATATTAACCAATCAGAGGTAATCAATCGCGCCTTTATGACGGCAGTAGGGGAAAAATGGGGATGCTCCCTCAGACCCCCCCCGGGGGGGGTGTTACTAGTTACCGTGGTTGCCATGGCAACGGACGCGGTTACCATGGCAACGGTCACGGTTACCATGGCAACGGTCGCGATCACCTTGGCAACGTTTCCGATTGGCCGCCGGGCCCCCTAGCAACGGTCGCGATCACCTTGGCCTAGGCAGCAACGCTTCTGATTGGTCGACGGTTCCCTAGCAACGGTCGCGATCGCCATAGCAACGGCCAGTAGCTAAGGGCCAGTAACCTGATCTCGGTTGCTAGGTGCCCGTTGCCATGGCAACCGTTGCTAAGGGCATTTTTATTGCTCCATTGGATAGACCTCTTGCTAAGGAGTATATATTACTATGGGTTGCTAGTCAAAATCTCACGGTAACTATGAGTAATTGCACCGTAACTAAGTGCAAAAAATTTTAGAAAATCGATTATATCTCAGCCCCCATTCATGTTGTAGACCTGAAAATTGGTATGCCGGGACAAGTTGATGTGCTGAATCTGAAAAATGTGAAATAATCGATTTCCAATAATGTCGATTTTTTGAAATTTTCTACAAATCGATCACTGCACAGTGCCCGAATGTGCTAATCGATACTTTTAAAGTGCTAATCGATAGTGCACATTTTGCCACACA
>MQRK01030867.1:0-15723 GCA_001938485.1 Girardia tigrina | reverse complement strand
ATCGTTCGTTTTGGGAGATTCACAGTTTTTACTGTAATCTGTTAACTCGCACGAAATATTGATTGTATTTGTATTCTGTCATCGAAGAATTGAATTATTATTATTATTTGTGACTTGTTTATATTTGTTATTTGAAATAAAGTTTTGATAAAAGAATTTGTGTTCATTATTCATATATTTATGTTGGAAGACCTTTCTGAATAATTGGAGTCAGATCAAAAGATAAAAGATTATTGATTGAGAATTATTGATTAAAGATTATTGATTGAGAATTATTGATTAAAGATTATTGATTGAGAATTATTGATTAAAGATTATTGATTGAGAATTATTGATTAAAGATTATTGATTAAAGAATAAAGAAAAGAGATTTACGATTAAAGATAGAGATTTAAGATTTGTGTTTTTTAAAAGTGAATAATTGAATTAAAGATAATAATTAATAATTTAAAAACCCAACACTATGATTTTGATGAAACATTCTTTGAAATTTTGTGGTATAATAAATACAAAACTTACCTTTTGGTAGATTAAGATCAGAATTTTTTTAAAGGTATACAACTTTAGTTGAGCTGAGAAGTTTCTCAAGTTTCGTCCAGGTAAAGGTTAAAGCGTTTTTTTCCTTTTTAAATCAATAGAGTGCTTCATATTTATTTTAAGAACATTGTAAATCGAATGAGTTAACAACTAAATGAACTACAAGTAGAAGTCAAAAACAATTGTCAGGTTTGGTAAACATAAATCAATTTTATTTAAACCTTGATAATGTCAGACGTCATTCAGCAGATAAGATTGAAGTCTATCAAAGTCTGCCTATTACCCTCTTTAAGGCTTCGGAACATCACATTAGAAATTCAAATTATCCAAACATGAAGGAATTCGAAAATTTTTTAAAATATATTTCTCATAACAAACAACACATTTCTACAAAGAGAGAAATCGAAAATAAGTAATAGTATTAAAGTTATATTTAATTATGCCATTTATTAATAATAAAAACAATAAATTTTTTCCATGACATTTTCATTAAAAATAATTGATTACCCTCGGGTTTCCATATTCTATGCTTCAAGTTCTTAGTCATGATAACTGCTTTAACTTTGTATAAAAAGGTCAAAACATACAATGTTGAATACGTTCTTCAGTCCATTGATTGTCAGTCATTTTGTACCAAAGTAAACATTTTAACACCAAGGAGAAAGGGATAAATGTGATTGCATTATTTTAGGACTGACTATAATGTCGTGTTCCCTCTTTTCAACAACATTTTTGCAGACTCAGAGTTTTTTGAGTTTAACGGTAACTTGTATACACTCCGAACTTTTCTCGTTAACTTATCGGTACTTAAGGGAACAGACGAGCCTCCTCTGCGCACATCAACGAGTTGTGTGTGCTTCGGAGCGCCCTCGGGTTCTAACCAGTAACGGGTATGGCCCGACTGGTGGTCCCAGTGCCTGATAGGGTTGATATTGTTTCACATTGTTGTTTAAATATTTTATTACACCAGTTTATTAATTAAGTCAGACGAAGAGAGCCTCAAGGAAGTAAACGTCGGTCAACCCACGTGCCCCTTGCATTCTGCGGTAGGCCTGCATCACCGACAAAAGGTTCTTTGCCGTTCCGGACACATTTTCCATTATCATTTATTAATACGATTTTTTGCTCTCGAATTTATTTTGAACCAATTTAAATCAAGAAATCTCCAATTCTGACATATTTCGAAAATTGCTTCATGCGAACGTACATTTTTTTTACTTAGAATATTAAATTCATCAAGAGAAAACTTTAGATAGATTATTCAACTCATTCAAAAATTGGAAGTGGTTTTCAAACTTAAAATAAATCAAATTAAACTTCAACATCAAACTTAAACTTAGTCTCAGATAATGAGAATTCCTAAGTGAAAAAGTACATGAAAGTGAAATTATTTATTTTGCATAACCTTGAATTATGTTCGATTTATTATTGTTTAACAGGGTTTGTACTTCTTGTTTCTTTTCATTTAACACAAAGTTCATAGACTCATCCATACTTATGGTATACAGACAAAATGTGTACTCATGAAATTCAAATATTTTCTATCTAAATTGATTCAATAATTGAGGGTTAGGTAACCTTATAAGTTACAAAATGAAATAATCTAATTCATGATTCGACTTCTTAGTCTAAAGAAATTTCACTCCTTATAAACGTCTTTATTTAGACGGATAGGGAATTCACCCTTTGTCAGTTATTAATATCGATTTTTGTTTCTAATTAATTTAAAGATTTTACTCGTCCTACTGAGTAAAAAAAAGCAATGTAATGTCATAAAGAATTCCGTTTTCTATGTACATAAGGAAGGTGGATCCTGAGAGTAGTTCATTTTTTTGTTTTGTTATTCAGTCACGATCTCGTCTCTCGATAAAGCTCAGCTCGTCTCTCGTCTCAGATATTTCTTCGTGGTCATCGTTTGCCCTGGAAAGGAAATCAGCGACAATGTTTTCGAGCCTTTGACATACTGCATCTGAAAGCAGAATTGATTAATATATTCTATGTACCTCCACTGTCTGTTGGACGGATTCTTTATAGATTGGATGTACAGCAACGGTTTGTGTTCCGTAAGTATTTTGAATGTGGAACCTTCCAGATAATGTTTAAACTTCTTAACTCAAGGTAGATTGCGAGAAGTTCGCGGTCAAAAGTAGAATAGTTCATCTCGGATCTTCCCAATTTCCTTGAAAAAAATGAAATTGGTGCTAGCTTTGAGTTCACTTCATGATTTAGGTTGGCGCCTACTGCTGTACCTGAGGCATCGGTGCAGAGAATGAATTACTTGCAATGATCAAACGGGTACATATCAGTAATTTCTTTTAATTTCTGTTTAATTACGATGAAAGCAAGCTTCTGTGGGGTATTGAGATAGAATTTCTGGTTTCCTTTTGTTTTTGTTAGAAGAGTGTGAAGTGGAGCCATAATTTCTGACAACTATGGTATCATCCACTGATAGAAGGTTGCTGCTCCTATAAATCTACGGAGTGATTTGGCATTATTCGGTTTCTCAATTCTTGTGATGTCATCGATTCGTCCTGGAATAGGTTTGATTTCATTCCTGGAGATTTGAACACCAAGAAACTTGGCTGTTGACGAACGAAACACATTTGTCCTTATTCAACTCCAGGGATGCTTTGGCTAATATTTTTATCACTCTCGAAAGATGTTCTTCGTGCTCTTTTTCTGAATCAGAGAAAATAATCACATCGTCAATATAAAAATCAGAAAATCTTTCCAAGCCATGGAGTAGTGAATCCATGTATCGTTGAAACATATGCGTTTCATTTCTTAATCGGAAATGCATTGTAACGTTTTCAAAAAGACCAAAGGGCTTGGTTACTGCTGCTTTCTGGAGGTCATCTTCGTGGATTGGGATCTGATGGAACGCTTTTCTTAAGTTCAACGTCGAGAATATTGATTTGCCAAATATTTTATCCAATATATCCGCCATCCTTGGTAGAGGATATCTGTCTGGTTTCGCAACAGCATTGAGAAGGCAGAAATCACCACATGGTCTAAAACTGCCATCATATTTTTTTACTATGACCAATGGTGAGGACCATGAACTGGCACTGCGCCTGATTATGCCATTGAGGAGTAGTTGATTGAACTTTTTTTTGAACTTCCTTTTGAACAGCTTCCAAAATTGCTTAACCTATCTTTCGAGATCTTTGGGCTACAGGGGTCCTGAAGTTTCAATTCTGAGCATTGGATCAGAACCATGCATTGTGTAGGCCGATGTATGAAACGATATTTTCTTGGAACCGGTCGCGGTCTGTCCATCTGTGTATATCTGATTGCGTTTAGAATCGACCTTGATATCTTCTTTTGCAAGGAAGTCTGAACCCAGAATCGGACGTTGAACATCTGCGAGAATAAAGGACCATTTGAACAACTTTTGGAATCCAGGAAGACGGAATTCAAGTTAACAAGTACCGTTTGTAGTAATATTCTGGCCGCTAGCAGACACCAGCTTCTGAATGTTTAGGTTGCATTTTGATATGAAGTCGTTTGAAGGTAAGACACTGACATCGGCTCCCGTGTCGATGAGGAAGTTGATCACCTGGTTATCAGCAATGCCAGGAACCATAAATATGGCTGAGATTTGATCCGGTGGTTTGAAATTAGTCTTTTCCCGAAGTATTTTGAGCATTCCATTCGCATGGCTTCTGACATTTGCATGCAGCGTGTCTAAAGGTACGGTGGTAATAACAAATATTTCTATCATACTGTGAACCACCATTGGCATTGAGTTTCTTCTAGAGTAGAATGATTTATTCTGTTAGTTTTTCTATTTGACTGGAGTGTTGATCGAATTGGATATTCTTTTCGGAGGCTTTAATTGATTATGGTTGTTTGATTGAGATGAGATTGTCTGCTAATTGAGCTAACTCAGGCAGTGATAACAATTTATGAGTTATCAAATGTCGCTGAGTATAAATTGGCAGTGCTCGGAAGATAGCCGTCCGAAGAATGTTGCCATCATTTGACGTCATTCCGGCTAAGCGATAATGTCTCTGAAGGATCCTGATATATTCTGATGGGCGACTGTCGCCCTAGCTATTGTTGTTAAACAGAATGTCAAAGTGGGTGGTAATTGGAACTTTCCGACTCTGGAGGATGACTTCACAGAGATCTGAGTATAGCTACTTCGATTCATTGTCGAAATGTTCCTGGAATTTAGTGAGGATCGCCGGAGGTAAGCTTACTGTGACATGCAGGAACTTGGTTGTTTCACTTGAAATCCGTGATAATTTGAAAATGGCTTCCACTTGCCGGAACCACATATCTACTTCATCGAAGAACGGCGGCAATTTTGCAAAGGTGTGGTTGCATTCGAGCGAACCGCTTCTGACACCATTGTAAAAATCCTCCATAATAACTAAAACACACAACTTTTTGAAAATTTATTACTATGAACAAATCACTTACTAAAACAACATAATTAAATAATATTGTTTAATAACATTTTAATAATTAAAATTCAAATTGATAATTTAAATTTTAAAATAATAAAATTCCACGAGAAGTAAAGTTGTTAACTTTGCACTGTTATTTTCATTTTTATAATCGAGTATTTTGGAACTTTTTATAAATAAGCATATCGGATTTTAATATATAAATATATTGATATATATTAATATGATTTAAATTTTTGGTCACTATACTACTGATTATTAATTTGTAATCTTCATAAAATAAATTTCCACCATACAGACAATACTATTCTTTCTTCTCAATTACATGGTCTTGGTTCTTACAGATAAGTCAAAGAATCTTTGTATGCATCGTTATAAACAAAATGAAGTATTATTATTTTTTATTTTATAACAATAATACGTGTTAAAAATAGTTCTCTTCCCGAGAGGAATTTCTGAATACGCAACTCTAAATTTCATTTTTTTAATACAAAGAAAAAATAACGATTGAGTCTCTTTGGTTGTCTTGAATAATACGGCCTCTTCAAATTTTCCTTTGTTCCGAAACGGAAATTACATTCTTTTATATAATCTAGCCCATGCTTTGTCGGTATATAAACTCCTCTCCAACCTCTCTATCGTTGTTAAAATATCTAAGATTTTTATATGAAACTATTTCTAGACATTTATTCGATATAGCTTCCTGTTCTTTGATGTTTCACGAAATAAGTTTAATATTTTTTCATTTAATTAATTTTAATAAACAATTTTTTTTCAATAAATAAATTACTAATTATAGAAATTAAATAATATATGCATAAATTAATTATTAAAATATTTAATTTTTTATATATTTATAGATTTAATATTGAATATTTAAAAGTAGACTAATTTTATTAAAATTGTATTGGGATTAAATTTAAATTTAAACAAAACTATAATTATAACTACAATAATCAATGATTAAATTCACAAGCTCTGTATTCAAATAGAACATCTTCAGCTGCCATGGGAGATGACGAAAATTTAAACAAAAACTATAAATAGTTAGACTGTATACAGAGATTTTCACAAATATTTTTAATAAGAATTAGTATAAAAGAAGTAAGATTTTTAATAAAGTGCAGATAAACTGGATAAGTGAATGAATAATGGGAAAGGAATATAAATGTTATGTTAAGCACGAAGGAGCATAAAGAAGTTCCTTCCAAAGTAAAGTTGAAAAGAATTAATTAAATAGAAATTATATAATTAAAACAATAAAATTATAAACGGTTAATTTAAGTACTGTTAATTAGTTATATAATTAAAAGGTTGTGAGGATATTTTGCCCAATACACTATAAAATCAAGAGGTAGGGCTTTAAGTATATCGATTTCTTTTTAACACAAACCATTACTTTTGTATCATTATTTGTACGATGACTCATTGAGTTAAATTATTTAATTTACATTTTTGTATGAGCCACAGTGTGTTGGTATTCTGAGTAAGTGTCGCCACTGTTGTAACGAGAGAGAAAATGAATAACTCGCTCTGATTTGCTAGCATATCAAAATGAGTGATCGTGCAAATGTTAAAATTTTCAGTTTTAATTTTACGATTTTTTTGAAATTTGTTTAATATCAATGTTTGACATCACTTCTTTTTCAAATTTGCAATTATTATTTTGCGGGGGAAACTCCATCTAAATACGTTTGTGTTGATTATCGATCTGAATATATTTTTGTTGGTAAAAGCGATCTGTTATATGTTATGTTTGAACAAAAAACGATCGGAATATATTTTGTTAAATTGAATAAACATTTTTGAATTATTATTCTTTGATTTTTGAAATATTTCTAAATGAAAATAAATCGGGTATACGGCATCGAGTCCGAACTCCTGATTCCCGCGCGCAGCTCTGCTACCACTGTCTGGTCTTCGGGGCAATCTGGGAATCGGGCAGAACAGACACAAAGTAGAACTACGAGCCTTTAAATATTTGAAATTTAATTAAGATATTTTTCTTGTTCTAATCTGGAAATATAATGATGAGCCTTATTTATAAACATATTGTCATTGAATGTTCATTTTATAGATTTGCATCATGGTCTTGTAAAAACAATGTTAAAATGTCAAATACAGCCTCATTACCATTAAAAACTTATTTAAAACTTTATTTTAGTATTTTTGTTATTTTTTTACGGAAAAGTATATTTTTGTAGAACTGAGATTGTAAGTAAACATGTTAAGCCATAAATTTCAATTTAATATAATAATATACAGATTAATTGCGATTATTTAATTAAAGTATATCAAAACTACAACAGAGAGAGATGTGCGGAACGAATTACTTGTTACTTTTGATAGTCGTTTGATGACAAGCAAGAAATTGTAAATAGAAGTGGTCGTAAAAATTTCAATGAATTTTTCGTAAATAGAACATAAAATCGGCTGCAAGCTTTCATACGAAACAATTATTGTAGCTAAGTAATTTTTAAATTTCTAATTTTAATTTAAATATATTCAATCAATAATTGATTTGAATATTGTTATAGTTATGTCATATAAAATATTTATTTTAATATCACAGGGTATTTCCTAAATAAGCGGAAGGATTTCAAAAATAAACGGAAGGATTTCAAAAATAAACACAAAATTAAAAAAGATAAATCTGAAATTTCATCAGATTTCCTTAACGAAACACGATTGAGATTCATTCCGTCAATATTATCATCGGGTAAAAACATCAGAACGATGATTAATATTCAAATCGATCGAAAATATAAAAAACATTCATAATTTACTTATTAAAAAAATATTGTGATCAAATATTATTAAAACAAAACTGTAATGTTTTTTTGTTTAGTATTCAATTACCGAACAATCAGTAAATTATTTATGATTTCTGAGTGATGGAACCGTACATTATCCATAACTATAAACGTGCTGGTAGATATTAAATTATTATTGAATGCATCATTTAAAAATTCGTGGAAGAGAGCGGAATAAAAAGAACCGGAAACAATTTTACTACGTAATACACCATTTATACCTATAAGTGTATACAATGACATATTGCATCCTCTTGAACATTGCTGATAAATTAGAGGGTCTCTGTTTGCCGGGCTATATCCATGGTTAATGCCCGAGTGTAGGCTAAAACCAGACTCGTCCAAAAAACCAATTCACGGTTATGATGACCTCGTATTGTACCTGCAAACTGCTATCTTGATTGAATGTGCGCCTCCGCTCAAACTAGGTTTTTTTCAGTGTTTTTCTCGAAAGACCGGCTTTCTTAAATTCTTTGCAGATTTGGGATTTAGATATTTTCGTTTCTAGCTTCCTCCGCATAACCCACCTGGGTAAGAGTATTGTCATTGCCCATAATTGATCTTATCTCAGTATGTAACTCAGTTTTATCTTAAGAGTTTACCTGCTTTTTGTAACAATCTGAGAACGTGGGATCTTGGAATTTCGATTTTTCTATGCGCTTGATGGCTTCATAGACAGCACTTTTACCTAGTCTTGTTAATTATACGAGCTCGCAGACTGGTTTATTAGATTTGTATCGTTTTAAAAGATTGAATAGCGCTTCGTTAATTGTTATGCGTTGCTTTATTTCATTTAAGTGATTCTCTTGATTCATGATTATTATTAATAATAATATTTAAAATCCAATTAACAAATACTATCTATCGATATTTTGTATGATTACATTTCGAAAATAAAATTTATAAGGCGTTTCTAACTTTTTAATATGTTTTTTATTATTTTTCACATTTAAAATATATTGCTATATTAAATTTTGCTCATATTTAATTGCACTAATAAATTTCCATATATTTGGATGTTGGGCTGAAATTTGAGATTGGAAACCCCAGTACCAACCTTTAATCGAATAATTTTGTTTAAGTGTGACATCTTCATAGCAATTTTATAACTGAAATTAATCACACAAAAACCGATGTCGATTACATCGGTCAGAACTACCAATGCAGGTATCTTCAAAATAATCTAAAACATTTTGAGCGTTAGATGGAATTATGCGTTCATTACAGTATTTATGAAAATTTTTTTCCATAAATTCAGTAGCAACAAAAGCTAACATAGCAAGTATCTCAACTTAAAGTGTATATTCACAGTCGGAATCATATTCTTTCTTGAGACCATTTAATTCAAGATTCATATAAAGACATTGGCAAAAATGAAAAAAACATCCCTGTTTAATGGAAAGTTGAAATTCCATTCAAAATCAATATTAACTCAAAATGGATTCGCTCCTTGTTCTAATTGTTTAAATGCTTTTGTTGGGGTTATATTGTTGAATGTACTATTGATGTCCTTATTATTTATTATTTTTATTTGCGTCCTTGTTGTTTATTATTTTTATCTCAATATTTATATTTATTCTGTTATATCTATTATTTATTTATAATTTTATTGTAAATAAAATTTAATTTGAGATTTATTAATGACGTATTTATATATTTCAAAATTATATTTTTATTTATAAGTTAAATAATCTTGTCACACACTATGTATCTCATTCTTGTCACGCATAGTGCGTCCCTTGCGTGTTTTTGCGATAGCCACGCGTTTTCAATTTTTAAGCCACGCATTTCTTTCTTTCGAACGCATTATTCTTATTTTTTTCTACTTGCGTTTCTCAAAGCCACGCAATTTGTTTGTACGGACCTTGTTTGCACAGGTCACGCGTTTTGGTCGGGAGGTATAAAATGTTAAAGAAAGAAACAAATAATGAAAATTTTTAATATTTGGTACAGTTCCATGAGAAGATTAATTACAAATTAGTTGATTCATTTCCTGAGAAATTATTTGCAATTGATTTAATTTCCTGAGAAATTTTTGATTTAATTCCCTGAGAAATTTATTTACGATTGATTATTCTTCCCTTTTAGCGAAACGAAAAGAAATTAGAGAAATTTGCGTGTTCATTTAAGGAGAGAATCCCAGAATACCTTGGCTATCGATGAGAACCATCGTTTATAATTTCTTAAAACTTCTTAATAAAATATTATACTTTAACTTTTATAAATTTGTAATTACAATCAATAATATATTAAAATAACAATTTTTATTTATTAAACTCAATTTATACTTTGAAACGGTGCTTTCGAAGTATCCTAAATATTCACATTACACATAAGGATATTTCTATTTATTTTCTTTTTCGCTAAAATAGATTATTCTAAAGAAGTTTGTTATATATTGCTTAATAAATTTTATAAAAGGAAAATCGTCTCGCATTGTTGATATTTGATTAATTGATAATAATTTAATTCCTTAATTGTTATTTAATTGATTAAATTAACACGAAGAAAGAATTTTAATAAGATTTCAAACTCAAGTGAAGATTTTTAATCTTCTTTGTTAATTCACAGTCGGGTAAGGACAAATAAATTCCTTTTAAACCAGTGTATTAACACTTGTAAAAATTAATTGTTGCATTTCTGAGTCTTGTTTGGAAGTAGAACATACACCAATCGAATCGGTACATGCGGTTGTAGTCCATTGATTTTGAAAGCTGTTCAAAAAAAGATGGACCAGTTTTAAATGTTCAATCTACATACGTAAGCTATTCAATCTTTTAAAACGATACAAATCTAATAAACCAGTCGACGAGCTCGTATAATTAACAAGACTGGGTAAAAGTTCGGCCTATGAAGCCATCTAGCTCATAGATAAATCGAAATCCCAAGATACCAAGTTCTCAGACTGTTACAAAAAAGCGATAGACTCTCTCAAGATAAAACGTGATGATAAGAATGGCAAGAAGCTAAAAATTTTTTATGGTAGAAAATATTAAAATTCTGTCTTCTTCAGGACCAATTTAAATAAATTTTTCAATGAATTTTCGAAATCAATTTCAAATAAAAATAAATTTGTTGATGCGAAAGTGAGCGCAGCGCAATTGCGGGGTTTCAGAGCCGGGAATATAGTGGTTCCAGGTCATGGGTTGGGGAAACATAATTCAATCTCACCGTGACGGAAGCAGAATCAAGCTCTCATTCTATCATCAGTTTTCAGGGTTATTATCTTGATCACATTCTCGGCGGCTTCCAGATACTTTACTATGGTAGTGATTCTTGTCGCTATCTCTCAGAGTTTGTGCCTCATAAACTTCACTAGAGACCCTTCGTGGTACGGTCGCTGTGAATAATCCCTTTGTAATCGTCAATTCTACTTCAACCGGTTGGTTAATGGGAAGCGTCTGTCAATTAGAATTCACAATATTTCGTGTAATTCTAGCACCGGAATATGTGCAACTGATATCAGATCTCACATTCAATCCATGATCGATTTCGCGAAATTCGCCCAAAATAACAGCAATATTCACAGAGGTCTCGATGCCAACTTAATTGACAATGGAACCTCTGACAGACGTGTCGCATTCAAATCGACACTCGTCACTTGAGACATATTGTTCATATCATTTGTCTTTTTACGATTCATTAGACTTTTAAGTTGCTTAGAAAATATTTTTCGACAATCGCTTAGGAGAAATTGGTAATTAAAACTATTCGCATGAAATTCAAAAAGTCAACAATTTCCTTTTAAATCACTTTATTTACGCTTCATAACTTTTTATTTTAATCATTGAAATTCGCAAAACCATTGTTTTTCGCAAAAAATACATTACACAAATAATTGATTTAAACAAATCGATCATAAATTTAATTCACAAACAATTTCCACATAATTTATTCTATTTTATTTACAATTTTTTTGAATTATTTAATTTTTTTGATTCATCAAAAATATATTTCATTATGAAATTATTAATTTAAGGCATGCTAATCTAAGAAAACAAATCTAACGCGAAAGCAAGGTAAAATTAATGTCAATGATTTGAAAGATAGATCAGGTTTTTCGAGCCAATTGATTACTGATTTCACATTCTTCATTTTATAAATCCGTTAATTCCAATTGTCGATTCATGAAATTCTGTTCAATACGCAATGTTTTATCCTGATTGATACTTAATTTCGAAAAAAGGTTGGCGTTGCTCATTTTTGAATCGAATAATGATTTTTTTTCAATTTTTCTACGATTTCCGAATATTTATCCATCAGTAATTCTTTTTCATTTCGAAAAGACTTCAACTTCCGATTGCAATTTATCGATTTCTTCTTGATTTTCGATGACTTTTTCATTCAATAGGGAGTTACTATTCATAACTAAATGATTGGATGTTCGTTTATCCCCTGGTAAATCAAACAGAATTTGTAATCTAATAAACTTTTTATTAATTTTATTCCTACAAATTTCCATTCGCATACATTTATATTTTTCGTCTTCTTTTCGAATCGTATGAATAACTTTCCATAACTATAAATGTTATTCGTTCAAATTTCCGTTCGTATAATTTTGTTAGGGTTTCGAATTATACATATGAACACTTGATAAAATTTTATAAAGGAAAATTTTTAAATAATTCTTTTAGTAAAATTATTAATTTAAAACAAAATAATATTTAGTTTAACAAAACTTGGAATTAAAAATTATAAATGTTTGTTTTACTTCATCAAAAATTAAAAATATTTTAGTCCTTGTTTTACTTCATCAATTTTCAAGACTGATGAAAATTACTATATACACAGCAGCAAATTTAGTTATAATTTGCCCAAAAATATCTGCAAGAAATTTACTCAAAGAAGAAGTCTCTGTAACAAGTAACGTAAATACAAAACTTATTTTATTTTTATTTTATTCTTTTAAAATATTGATAAACCATAAGTATCCTGTATGGGAGATAAAAGTTTATTCTAAAAAGTACAATATCGTTCGTTTTGCGAGATTCACAGTTTTTGCTGTAATATATTAACTCGTACGAAATATTGTTTTGTGTTTTGTTCTGTCATCAAGAATTGAATTATTATTATTATTTTTGACTTGCAATATTTGTTATTTGAAATAAAGTTTCATAAAAGAAATTGTGTTCATTATTCATATATTTATGTTGGAAGTCCTTTCTGATTAATTGGAGTCAGATCAAAGATTAAAGATTTAAGATTAAAGATTATTGATTAAAGAATAAAGAATAGAGATTTATGATTAAAGATTAAGATTTAAGATTTGTGTTTAAAAAGTAAACAATTGAAATTAAAGATAATTTAATACCCAACAATTTTCAATTCGTATAAATTTTCTCTCTATCAATGATTTCGTAGAAATTTCGGGACACGGAGAATTTTCAGAGTAGTATGAATAAATCAAAATAAATAAACCTTAAAACATTAAATAATTAATGTTCCAAACGTGACTGAATTTAAACATTAAGTGTCATGAATGTAAAACAGAGTCCTGATTTAATAAGGGTGTAGTGAAGTGTGCAGCTGACTGTTTCAAAGTCCTTCAGTTTGATATTTAAGCTATTATTATTCTACAATAATATTTTAATATGATTTTCAACGTTTATCTAATTTTATTTAATCTCTTCATTGCTTCAATAGCTCAACAATGTTCTTTACCAAACAATAATTATAGATTGGACTGTTTTCCTGGAGCGAATGCTAATCAGAACGATTGTATCGCTCGAGGATGTTGTTGGTCAGCCCCTCAGTATGATGGAAATCGAATAGATCCTACTTCAATTCCATATTGTTATTTTCCAAACGATTATCCTAGTTATCAAATCAAGTCTTTGACACACACTGACAGGGGTCTTAGAGCTATTTTGACAAAACAACAAAAGTCGTTTCTACCAAAAGAAATTCTCAATTTAAATTTCGAAGCNATATATGAAACGGATACTCGAATTAGAATCCGAATCACTGATTCTAATACTCAACGATTCGAAGTACCTATCAAACTTGATCCTCCTTCACCGTCTCCCCCAACAAATAAAAATTACCACATAATAATGCCTTCCAATGGATCTTTTACGTTTGAAGTTAAAAGACATTCAGATGGATTAAGTTTGATCCACTTGTTTGGTCCATTATTATATTCTGATCAATTTATACAAATATCTACATTTTTGTCAACTGATCAAATATACGGAATCGGAGAACAAAACAGACCATTTCTTCATAATTTATCTAAGCAATGGTCAAGAATCGCAATGTGGGCGAGAGATAATCCTATTGATACATATAACAATTTGTACGGTACCCATCCATTTTATATAGCAATGACAGATTCTGGAAAATCGTATGGTGTTTATACATTTAATAGTAATGCTCAAGAATTCGACCTTCAACCTATTCCAGCAATTACATACAGAACAACTGGAGGTATTCTTGACATATTTATTTTTACAGGAGAAACACCAGAACAAACTGTTAAACAGTATCAACAACTGATCGGAAAACCAATGCTTCCTCCATATTGGTCATTAGGGTTTCATTTGTCAAAATATGGTTATAAGTCTATCGGAGACATAACAAACACTTTGACTAGAAATATTAAAGCAGGAGTCCCAATAGATGTTCAGTGGTCGGATATAGATTATATGGATAAGTACAAAGATTTTACGTCTGATTCAATTAATTATCCTAATTTTGGAAAATTTATAACACAACTCAAAGAAACATTTGGAACTAGATATATTGTTATAATTGATCCTGGAATTTCGAATCAAAGTCCCGGAAAATATCCCCCTTATGATGACGGAATGCAAATGAATGTGTTCATTAAGGATCCTAGAACAAACCAACCATTGATAGGTAATGTTTGGCCGGGCGACACTGTTTATCCAGACTTCACGCATCCGAATATTACTCAATATTGGTCTAAACAAATTGCAACGTTTCATAATTCCACTCCTGTAGATGGATTGTGGATCGATATGAATGAACCTTCAAACTTTTATGAAGGATCCAAATCTGGTTGTCCAACTGATAATTCATATGACCATCCATTCTTTGTACCTCTGATTCGAGATAATTCTCTGATCACAAAAACAATTTGTTCTTCATCTCTTCATTATAATAACACGATGCATTATAATTTACATAATTTATATGGATATTTTGAAGCCCTTATCACTAATACCGCTTTAGCCAACACTATTAGAAATAAACGAGTGTTTCTTCTATCTCGATCAACATTCAGTGGGTCGGGAAAATATACATTCCACTGGACAGGCGACAATACTGCAAACTGGGATCAATTATCCAATTCCATAAGACAAGTTCTAAACTTCAATATGTTCGGAATTCCGATGACAGGGGCCGATATTTGTGGTTTTCTCGGAGATAGTAATGAGGAACTTTGTATAAGATGGATGCAATTAGGAGCATTCTATCCATTCATGCGTAATCATAATACACTTGGTGCAAGAGATCAAGATCCAGCGTCATGGAGTACAAAAGCTCAAAATATCATGGTAGACAGCATTACTCATCGATATATTTTATCTCCTAATTATTATACATTACTCGTCAAATCTCATTTGTATGGAGGGACAGTCATGAGACCTTTAAGCTTCGAATTCTCCAACGATACTATTACTCATGATATTGAGCAACAATTCATGATCGGATCATCCCTTCTCGTCAATCCTGTCGTCAAACAAGGAGCAACAAGTGTTCTTGCATATTTTCCAGCAGGAATTTGGTATGACGTATATAGTTTCACGGCCATACAGTCAAGCGATATTGGGAAATGGATAAATCTTGATGCTCCTTTAGAAAAAATTAATTTTGCTATTCGTGGTGGACACATTCTTACTTTTTTACAACCCGGTAAAAGTATTGAACTGACTAGAAAAAATAGTTTCGTTTTATTCTGTGCTCTTTCAAGAGATCACACAGCAGTTGGAGAT
>MQRK01030853.1:1828-14376 GCA_001938485.1 Girardia tigrina | reverse complement strand
AATTTGTGACCTGATGATGGGATTTTTATTATCTCGAAACGCGTCGTCTTGTTTTTATCCCTATTATATAGATTTTACTTTGCAATGTATATATATATATATATATATATATTTGTTGAAGCTTTTTTAAGAAATTTATTATTTCACATTTTTCGTAACATCATTTTCCATTATCAGCAATTAAAATTTAGTATTTCTTAGTTCTATAAAAGAAGTTAGTTTCAAGGAATGTTTTTTTATATTTATTTTACTTATTAAGATATTATTGGATAATTATGGCAAAAACTTTTTAAAATTAAATAAAGAATTTTAAGAATTGAGACAGCTTTACTTTGTCCATTTTGAATATCCATTTTGCAGTGTCTTCTTAATAAAGATTTACCAAACGTCTTATTATTCAAACAAATTTAAATTTCAACTTCATTTACAATATCGATTAAAAAATAATTCACAATTTAAATTACAAAATAATTTTAATTATTTTAAAATATATTTTAAATATATTATTTATGATATATTAATTTAATTTTAAAGTTAGTTAAATTTATAAATTTATTAAATAATTGGACGCTTTTAAAATATTCAAAATATCAATCTTCCATGTGGGTAGGAGAAACACAATCCTAAAACAACATAGAATAAGCACCATTCAGAAATATTCCTCACAGGTTTGTCATAATATTCTATCCTCTGAATGTCTTAATTTGCTTATGTATGTAATATAAAAATCGTGATAAATGATAAGCAATTACCAGAAATTAGCCTTTTTGAATTTCATTAATTAAATTATAAACTCATCAAAGGAAAAACAGTAAGATGTTAATATATGAATGAAAGAAGAATGGTCGATTTGCTTTTGTAACAAGTAGATAAAGTTACTTTCCTTTTTAAAATGTTTCCTTTGTAAATGAAAAGAATTTGTTCTACAACATTGTTCCCCTTCTTTAATATTGATTGAACTAGGAGTCGTAATTGATTTGAGAAATTTTTATCTCTTTTTCACAATTTGCGGCAGTTTTTTGCTACAGTTTTGCAAGCGACTAAAATTGGAGATTGTCATTTTTAGAACAGAAGTTGGTCAATTACAAGTTTTTTTGGTATTCATGTTTGTGTCAATTTTGTTGTTAAGGATCATCAAGTTTGGATTGAATGTTTCTGTTTTGAGAATGCTAAAAATTAATCTCATTTTTTGGTTGAGTAACGATTAATCATGCTTTAAAGATCGGAGGTGAAAACAACTAATTTTAAAATATTGTGCAGTAATTTTAAAAATTATTGGGAAAGAGTTACTTGTGAGCCATTATTGATTAAATCACTTAATCCGTCAATTAATTCAAACAATTCTCTCTTCCACTTTGTTGAAAATATTTAATTAGTTATTACTCATCATCATAATCATCAATTTGCTGTATATAAGACTGCAAAATTGTTGCTAATTCAGCCTGAAGATAATGGAAAATCCACCGAAATATATTGCGACAATAAAATTTAATTTTTTGAATGGCGTTATTGATTTTCAGAAAAAAACTTGCCATTATTTTTTTTAAATTTCTTATTTTTTAATAATTTTGTTAAATTTATATTTTTATTCTTAATCTTTATATTTTGTTGTCTTTTAAAATTTTAATTTAATATTTTTAAAATGTTTTAATGGGATTTAATGGAAAATCGATGGTAAGAAAATTTTTTGTGAGAATAAGAATGTATTATGTATACGCTGGCACGTTTTCTAATTTATCCTCTGAATTATTCGTCCCGTTGAAGAATCATTTGAGACTTTAAGAATACACGACTAAAATTAATACATATTTTATTCGTCTCTGGCTTTAAATGAAGACGACTCAGAATAAATTATAAGACGAAGAAAAACTGTTCCAAAATGGATTGCATCCAAATATTTGTGATTAGCTTACTTTTGTAAGTTTATAATTGATACAACTAATGTTAACTCTTGATTGTAAGAATGTTACACCTGTCTGTGGAGTAATGCAACAAATGGAAACAAAACCTCAAATTCATCAAAAAGAGACTTAATAAAAATACAAACCAAAACTACAGCCAAATTTCTTCAATTTTAAGAAAAATAAAACTTGTTTTTGTGAGTTTCCAACTGCAGACCCAGTCGTAATCAATTAGTAAATGTTTCCATTTTCTTGAACAATAGTAAGATTAATGACCTAGACTAACGCTGTCAACGTATCTCCAGCTTTATTTTATTATATCTTTATACAGAAATACAATGTCACTTATATTTTAAAAACATTTCAAATATTAAAAAATTAAAAATTAAATTACATCTGTAATTGATTGAATGTCGCGTGAAGCATTGTTCATAAGATCGCGTGTTCCAAAAATCAATTTTCCAACGACTTTATTAGGAGTTTTTGATTAGTTTTACGTAAGAGAACGCATAATCTTTCATTTATCACAATTATGTTTCGGATTTTTATTTAATTAAATGAAAAAGAATTTAAATTAAATATTTATGTATTAAATTCAATTTCTGAAAAAAGTTAAATCGAATTTATTTTGAATATTTCTTGGCGGATTCAAATAGTCTGATGAATATTCGAGAGATTCCTCATGGAATTTGAATTTATTTGAGATCAAATGAGGGAAATCCGATGATTTTAAACTGGAACCGAGACTGATTGTTTTTGATTTATATCGATTTTAGAGAAAACGTCAGTTTTATAAATATGAATTACCTATAGAATTTGATTTTCATACAAAATTCGAGAGATATTGACACTGGCAACGCGAGGTTTATCTTTATTGCTCTGAATTAGAGCTAAATTCTTCCCACTGTCTGAAGAAGTGATCGATGGAATCGTAGAACCGTGCAATTCTGTCTCGTTTATTCAAATGTGTTTTGGTTGAATAAATATCTGTATTTATGTAGCAATATATCACGAAAACATACTTCACGATTGTTATCCATGATTAATGACAATCAGCTTTATATTAAACTAGGGTGAACACGTTTCGCAAGGTCTGGCGAATTTTAAACGAATCACTTTAATATTGGGGAACTTCACACAGACAGAAATCATAATTCTATTATATTATTAATTAGTTAAGCATTATTATTATTAATAAAAAACGCAAAGACTTCCGATCTGCCCCAACACAAATTTATAATTCATAATAAATTTCATGAATAAATTAACTAAATAATTAAGTTATTTTTATATTAATGTCAAGTCTTAGAAAAATTTAATCTATTGACTTTCTTCTTAATTTTTTTTTTGGGGGGGGGGCAGATCGGAAGTCTTTCCGTTTTTCCAGAATTAAAAAAATAATTAATTTTTTTTACTGAACTCCGGGAATTTCACACAGACAGAATGACAGACAGAAATCATAATTCTATTATAAAGATAATTCTATAATTCATTTATCGATTTATTAAATAAATTAGTAATTTTATTACCGAATTCACTAACTTCTACTTTACTAATCGACTGCGGAGCAAGATTTTCAGACTCTTTTCGCCGAGTAGGTCTAGGATCAATCGATTTTTCATCCAACTTCATCATATTTCCTTCTTTGGGTTTCGTATTGATTGGAGGTACATCGTTAGAATTGTCTCGTCGCGTAGATACCGGATCAATCGATTGTTTCGTCATTTAAAAAAATAATTAAATTTGTTTCACTGAACTCCGGGAACTTCACACAGACAGAATGATAGACAGAAATCATAATTCTATGATAGTATTAAATTATTAAATGTTACCCATCTTCATCGTATAGTAAATTAGCTATTTTGTGCTTTGCTGATCGTTCATCAGTGATGTGAGGAGTATTTTTGAATGGTGTTTATTGTATGTTATTTCAGAATTGTATTCTCCCACTCAGTGGAAGACGAATATTTTAAATATTTTAAAACGTGGGATTATTTAATCAATTTTAAATTGAAATAACTAACATAATTAACATAATATAATATATCATAAATAATATATTAAAAATATTTTTCTTAAAATAAATAAAATTATTTTGTAAGCGAATTGTAAATAAATTGTAATTTAAATTTATTTGAATAGTAAGACGTTTAGAAATATTATTAAAACATTTATCAACCAAAAACGATGACGAGCTTCCCAAGTTTTGTGGAAAATTTTCCTAGTGGCGATTCCAATTGTGATACCAATAAATGTATTAAAAATCCAATTAGTGTTTTTAATAAGTGATAGAGATTTAAGTAATTCACGACTTCAAATAGATGTACTTAATCACATCAAAATTTAGTAGACTGGTGGGTTAATTGATAATGTATGAACCTGACTTTCTATACGCTAGAAACACACTTAAATTGTTAAAATTAGGTGATCTATTTCAAAGTTTGACTATTTCGTACAATTATTCAATTTGACATGATATCTGACATTAAGAAGCTTAGTTTAATTAATTTTTTTAATTAAATAAATTAACATCTAAGTGATGCATTTGGAAAAGAGGCTTCCTCTCTATCTAAACTTAAAACTAGATTAAAGCACTTAAGCTCGGCAGAGTGAATGCGTACAATTAGAAAAATCAAGGGAGACCACGAGAAATCGTTTGAGAAAAATAAGGTTAAACTTCAAGAAAATCAAAAAATATGAGCCGAACAAGAATTTTATTAAAAAGAAAACTAAAGTTGACATAGCACGATCGGCTGCACAAACTCTGCTACGACCTGTTCTACTATAAGGAAACCAAGAGACTGCACAAAACAATTTAAATATTAAATTTTTTGAAGTTTTACGTCTGTCGGACATAAATGGAAATTCTTAATACTTTTGTGGCTTTCAAATAAAAAGACTGAAAACCTCCATTGATGATGGAGAATCTGATTAAAAATATCAAGTGCGACATCGACCACTGGAAACAACAACTCAAGTGAAAAAGTACTTCGAGTTCGTCCAAATAGTTTCAGTTGACTCAAATTAAAACTAAACTTTTAAATATCTCTTTCACAAATTGATTGATATTTTCAAACAGAAATAAAATGCCGAATTTAAAAAAATCATTTAAATTGTGTAAAATCCAAATTTTAGTAGAAATATAAATTTATTTTTAAAGAAATCAAATATATAAAAATGAAATTCACAAAAGTAAATGAACAAAAAATAAAAAGAATTTTTAAATAATTAAAATTAAGTAATGTAAATTTCTTTTTAATATATCAAAGTATAAAACTATTTTTATGGGACTTTTTTGTCAATTTAAATTTTGCAGAATTAATAATAAATTGTTCTTAGATGTTTTTTGGACTCGATATTGCGATATTTTTTATGAAAAATAAAAAAATTTGTGGGGTTCATTCAGAGAAAGTTTGTTATAAAAAAGAAGAAAATTGTTATGGTACGAATCGTTCTTTCAATAAAAAAAGATTGTGAGATAAAAAAGATTGAAAATGTTGAGTTCTTGATCAATAGAAGAAGTCATTAACGTAAAACTTTATTTCTAACAAACAATGATTTTTTTAAACCAATTTATGAGGAACAATGTGTCCTTTGTTAGCACAACCAGATATCCTATTTGAAATATAAATATTGATATATAATTTTAGTTAATTTAAATTTTATACTTTAAATATAATAAATTATAGCTTTAAATAATTTTTTAAGGAAATTAAATCCCAATCTGTTTCTTTTATTTCATCATACTTTTGTAACTTTTATTATAAATTAATTTTCTTAAACATAAACTTCTTTAATCATTCAAACTATTAAAAATATTCATTTTTTGCAGAAATTACATTATTTTAAAAATTAAGTTTACATACAGAAAACTTATTTAATAGTTCATTTTATTAAAAAAATCGTTTTAATTAGTAAAACATCATTTTGACTTATCCCAACTACAATTATGATTCTCAATTCAAAATTTCCAAAAATCCACAGTTAACCAAAACAAACCTCCTAACAGAAAAGACAAAAAATACGACATTATATTTTCATTCAATGAGATGAAGACAATTATGTGTAAAACCATTATAAGGATTTTGTACACTGGATTGTACACTTGAAATATCAGAATTATGAATTTATCTTCTTTCCTCAGTCTTATAAGAAACGATTTTTTGTAAAATTGTTTAGATCGAATAAAAACTCAAAGGAAAACAGTGTTTAAACATTACTTTATCCTTTATAACCGAAAATAAAAAAAACCACTTTGAAATATTTCTAGCCATGAAAAGAAAGCCATAGAAGGTAAATTTATGTGTATTTAATAACAAATTACATCTAAAGAAGTAAAATAACTACTGCCTTTAAAGTTCGCGCTCGCAGTCAACTCAATTTAACACGATAAAAAAACAGTTCATAATTCCAGTTTATTCATCGTCATCACACGCCCCATGATCACATCATCAAGCATTTCGTAATCACGGAACCATCTGGGCCGACGTCGAACCCTCAGCGGTCTGGCTGGTGAATGAACGATCTGCAACGGTCGATCTCCCTTTTCGTCGAGTCTGCACTAACTGCTTGTATCAAATTGTCCCGTTTCCATCTCGTCACTCCGTTCTCTTCATATATCCGCAGTCCTAGAACTCTGCCTACGCATAGCTTCTCAGTCAGTTTTTCCAATAGTCGAAAACTCTCAAGCATACTTAACAAATGTTGACTACTGACTTTGTTCAGATATACAATGATCTCATCCACATACGAATCCGTAGCCTCCCTCATGGATGGATCTCTCGCTAGCACGAATTTGATCACCACTGACATTATCTTTGGTGCTACATTTAGGCCGAAGCCAAGACGACTTAACGCATACACCTTCCCATTATAGTGAACAAGCTGATACTTCCACAACTCCGGATCCACGTGAAGCTGCGTGTACGCGGTTTTCAAAAATCAATCACACAAAGATTTGACCCCATTTAACGCCATCTTCGAAGTTTTTTGATACAAATGTCACTGGTCGCGGAGTGGCTAGAAACGTATCTATTCAGCTCCCAGAAATCCATCACCGGCCTAACTTTGCCTTGTTGTGCTTAAGAACCACCATCAACGGAATGATCCCTTCCTCCGGCTCGTCACTCTCGATCAACCATCCTTCTTGAATCCACCTGTCTATTTCTGCTTCAAACTCTCCCTGTAAGTCTTTGTGAACTGGATAAAGAGAAACATTGTTCCTTAAAACAACATCTCCATTCTCTTTTAACTGTCGATACAGGACGATCCAACTGTTGCCATCAAACACTGCTTTAAAATCCTTATCGACCAATTCTAACTGCTATTCCACCTCACGCAAGGGCGTGCTCCTGGTGACAACCCCTTCTTTTGCTTTACTAGTCACCATACCAATATTACACTCATTCCTTGCGGTTAACAAACTCGATTCCGTCGAAAATACAGCATCTCCATTTTTGTCGATGTGAACGCCTCCTAATCTCCGTATCCCATCGATACCAATAATCAAATTACACCCGGGTAAGGCTTCAACCACCAAACAACTTAAAACAACTAACGTCCCCCTCACATTAACATTTACTTCACACACGTGTGTACATCTGATGGATACGCCATTCATCAGCATGATGTCTAGTCATGCCTTCCTGATTTTAGACGACTTGACGATGTCTCTAACTACAATTGAACAGCTGCAGCACAAATCTACAAACATGCTCACCATCACACCATTCACTTCCTCAGCAAACCCTGGCAACTGCGCGGTCTTCGACGGAAAACAGCTGTACATATTTCTTTCTCCGTTTCTCGTTTTTTTGCTTCAGTGTCCATTTCTGATGACATTGGCCAGCCAAGTGCTTCTTGTCACCGCACACAAAACAGACTCTCTCCATAGATCTGCAGACTTGGCTATGTGCCTCATGACATTACATTTAAAACATCGTCTTCCGTTCCGCAAGTTATGACTCGCCTCGTCGACTGATGCTCCGGGGGGTTCCAGTTCCTCTGTAACTTGATGTGACCGTGGAATTCTCACACGAGAATTTGACGGTAACTTCTGCATTATCCCGACCAAACACGCCTCTTATTTAACGATTGACCTTGCCATTTCGATAATCTCTGTCAGTTACAAATCGTCTATGGAACACGCAGATCTGATTTGCTGCTTTGCAAAATCCAGCAAGCCTCGAATCACCGCTTTTTTATCCATTTTTCGCTTGACTTGCTATCAATAAATGCACTAACTTCTTGATATCGGCAACGTATACATCCACTGGCTCACCGTCTGCAAGTTTTCTGTGACAGAGTTCTTCAAACGCGGTAACTCGATCTATGCAAAACGCTCTCTCAAGTGCACCCCTCAATCGTCCATAATTTCGTTTTCTCCTCATCGGTCTGTCCTTCATATACAAAAAATGCCCTTTTGGATAAGAACGGTGGCAATATAGTATCCAAATCCGACAGCTTCTACAAACACGCCACCAACTCGAACTTGGAGATCCACTCTGAAAAATCATCGATCCCGTCGTAGCATTTGATGACATCTCCTAATTTCACCAACATTTGCCGCGATAGCTTATATTTAATAACAAATTACAGCTAGATAAGTAAAATAACCACTGTCTTTAAAGTTCCGCTCACAATCAACTCATATTTAACACGAAAAAACAACAGTTCATAATTCTAGTTTATTCATCGTCATCACATTATGTACAAGTGGCTTATTAAAAATAATGTTTATTTATTTGTATTCAGTTTATATCAATATTATTTTTGAAAAATATATAATCATTTGTGTCATTCTCAACTTCAAAGGAAGATTGTGTACAAATCCGAATATTATATTTCCTATATCGTGTAAATTAAAACATTTAAATAAAATAAACTGTAAGAATTTCTCTTCCTTTTGAGATTTTTTAAGATGTAATCTAATTTTATCTTTGACTGAATTTTGAGATAAAATCGTTAACAAACGAAACATCAATAATAACATATAATGAAATTAATTATTGCTTTTTATTCAATTTAATTGTTTATCAATCTTTAAACAACTTAATCTTATATCATTACATACAATAAACAATAATATATACATATAAATAACAATAATATTAATAATAATTATAATTTTGAGGAATAATTTAGATTTAGCATATTGAAATTTGTATGTTCAGTTTTGTATTTGGAAATGTGCTTATCCCCCAGATGGAAAATTGGTATTTTTGTGTTCGTGATGAGCAATTGTTCGAGCATTATTTTTATTTTAAATTGTAAAGAAGATATTCAAAAATTTAAATTATTAAAATATAAAATCATTAAATATTTGAATATTAAAAATTTTAATAAAGTAAATAAGTTTAAACTGAATTTTAGATCGATTAATTTAATGTTTTTAAATTAAAATAATTTTAGATAAAATTATTGTAGAAATTATTAAAGTAAAACTTAAAAAAGAAAATTTGAAAATACTTTAAACGTTTAAAATGAAAATTGGTAGAAAAAGACGACTTTCCGAAATATTAATGGTTGTGGGTATACATGGGTGCGGGTCATACATGGCACAAACTTTTAATTTTGAAGAATGATATACTGACATTGTAAAATTAATATATTAAAAACACTAAACGAAATGTATCAAGAACAATTCATCAGATTATATATAAATACTTAGGCTGTCCCAAAAGTCCTCAGGTGGCCTTTAAAAACACACTAATATTTTACCGAATTTCACCAAATTTGGACTGAATATTATTCAGACTGTCATAAATACTGTGTTAAAATTTCAAAGCATAAAAATAAAAAAAATAAAATTTTGTTTTATTAAAGTATTGAAATTTTAAAAGTGCAGCGAAATCAAATCAAGCGGTTTTTAACAATGGAACCAAATAAATGTTGCCAACGTTTTTCTGTTCTAACTCAAAGTAAAAGAGGATTTTCTGCTTCAGAAATCCTTCAGCAACTTCAGCAGGCATGGGAAGACACAAATCACCCAGCACTGAAAACTATTCAACAATGGTTGACTGATTTTAAAAAAGAAAAGCGGACGTCCTTCGACGATTCATCAAGAAGTGGCAGGCCGTCATTAATAGACGATGAAAAGATTAAAGCAGTCAGAGAAGTGATTGATGAAGCTCCAAATGCGTCTTTGCGTTATATTGAAAATGAACTTTCTTTAGGCAAAAATACAGTCCACAAAATTATGCGGGAAAAACTTCATTACGAAATAGTTTGCTCTATTTGGGTCCCTCACGAACTTTCTGCTGTTAATAAACAACAACGCATTAACACTGCAAAGCATATACGCCATGTAATTTCACAGATGGGTGATGAAGCATATTCTAACATAACGATCGAGGATGAGACATGGGTCTTTTTCCAAGGTAGAGGAAAGAAAGAAGATCATAAAGTTTGGATTCCTTCTAATGCTGTTCCACCAAAAGTGATAAACCCATCGCCAATGACTGATAAAAAATCTTTTGTTTTCGTAACCTTTACCTGCAACAAACGTTTTAATGTAAAAGCACTGCCATATGGTACCAAGATTGATTCCGAGGCGTATGTGAACTTTGTTCATGACACCAGTGAAAAATGGCGGAAACTTGTATCTAACAGCATCAAGCTAAAGGAACTGAAATGGTGGCATGATAATGCAAGACCTCATTCTAGCAAAGAAACAACTGTTTTTTTTGAAAGAAGAAAAGTTGAAAAAAATTATCAATCGCCCTATAGTCCAGATTTTAATCTGTGTGACAGATTCTTGTTTTCAAAAATGGTGAAAAGTTTTAAAAATCATGTTTTCAAATCACATGAAGAAATTGAAGAAGCTTGTAAATTCTTTTTTAATTCTTTATCAACAGAAACAATAAAAAATCAATTAGATAAACTTTTTAACTATTGTCAGTTGGTTATTGACCACAATGGTGAATATGTTGTTGCTTAAGAAATTTTTAAAATATTTTTTTTAATAAATTTTTAAATTCGCTGCATCTAATTTTTTTTGTTGGTTAATAATATTATTTTTTGGAAAGTTTCAAATTTTATGGTTTGAAATTTTAACACAGTATTTATGACAGTCTGAATAATATTCAGTCCAAATTTGGTTAAATTTGGTAAAATATTAGTGTGTTTTTAAAGGCCACCTGAGGACTTTTGGGACAGCCTAAGTATTTGTTAATTAAATTTTTTGACATTTTTATAAATACATGTTTTTATTTTTTTATAATCATAATAATAATGATAATAATGAAAATAAAAATTATAATCATCATAATAAAAATAATAGTACAAAAAATGTTGAACAATTATTTATAAATTTAACTTCTTACTGATTTTGTATTAATATTTATTTGTATTTTTAGTCACAAAATATAAAACAGTCCTACACAATCATAAAATGATTTCTGTCTAAAATAAGTTAATCTTCTGTTTACTTTAAACATAAAAAATAAATTAAAATGAAGACAAAAAAACTCAAAAGTTCTATTTTACAATTACTCCTCAATTTCATTTCAATTACAGAAATTAATTAAAACAACAAATTACAATAAAATAATTAATTTTAGTTACATCTCAACCAAAAAAATAAAATCTACAGTTAGAAGAAAATAACGAGAAATAAATAAATTAATTGAGGAATAAATCCTCTGTTTCCTCGACCCCCCTCAATTGCATATGGGATAAATCAGTCTCACCACAAATGTCATCCGTCTGCTCTTATTTTTCTAAATTGTTTTGATTTATAAATTTTTAATTAAAAAAAATGATTCAATTACGAAAAAATGTGCTGAGTTTTAAACTGCCAATTTTGTAATGGAAAATAACTGAAACATGTGGATACATTAAAACAAAAAATTCTATTTTTTCTAATTTATACACTAAACGTTTTACTTAAATTATAAGTACTCGCAATTCAGTAAGAAAAGCAATTCATTAATTTAATTTTTTTTAAAATAAATTTTAAATTATCATTTCATAAAAATGATATTTATTATAATTTTTTACAAACTCTTTAAATAGAATATTCAAAAAAATTTATTTAAAGTAGTTTTAAAATATTATTTATTTAAAAAGTTTTGGTAAAAAAATGTTAATTAATTTAATTAATTTTTAAAATTTTTTATAATATATATAAACGTTTCTATTCTTAATGATAATAATTTAGAATAAATTATTTAATATTTTTTTATTTTGGTTCTTATTAAAATCATTGTTGTTATTTACAATGTTGTGAAAAATGTTTAATTGCTTTTATGCTTCATAATTTATTTTAATAACTTTACATTAATTTTATTATTCTATAAATGGATTTGTGTCATCTTTATCAAATTAATGTCAAAAAGGTTTTTATCTGGACGCCAATGATTAACAGGAGCAATAAAAATAAGAACAACTAATTAAACCATTAACACTTAACAACAAACTGCAAAAATAAAATACAGGGTGTGACAAAAGTAACGCAAAATATGAAATTTAGATGCAATATACATGTAAAACATTACATTTTTATTCAAACACAACTAAAAACGTCGTTTCAATTCATGTTCGAATAGTAATTTTAAATCATCGACTAAATAAATCATTAAATCGACTTTTAAATCATTATAAATCGACTTAATTTTAAATCATACTTTTAAGGTCGTTCAGAATCTA
>MQRK01030751.1:0-10752 GCA_001938485.1 Girardia tigrina | reverse complement strand
ATTATATTTCCATTAATAATTACGTTTTCCAAAATAAAATTAAAATCGCATTTTCATTTAAGTCGATTTAATTGTTTTACAATTATATTTTGATTCCAATTACAATTTCCAAAAAATAATTATAATTACATTTTTAATTTACTTCGATTTAATCGTGTAAAATAAAAGTTAGAAAAAATAGTTTAGTTTATTTTCATTTCGCAAATAAAATATTAAACTTTATATTACATTTGATTTTATTTCAATTAAATATTTTCATCAAAATTGAAATTAACTTCTTTACTTTATAAAAATCTTTTAATAAAAACAAACCGTAAAATTTATTTTATTTCTTACATAAATTAATTTTTTACATTAAATTTCTAACAATCTTATTTGAAAATATCTATAGCAATATTTTACGGAATGTAATTTTTTAATTATTAATTTGATAAGATTGTAAATTCAAAAATTTTATGAACTCAACAACGCTCCTAAGAATAATTAAAAATAGAACTTTCTTTAAAATGTTTTTTTATTGTTGTTAATTTATTTTTAAAATAATATTTAAAAAATAAAAAAAATAATGGTACAAAAAAATTTAAATAAAAATAATTATAAAAAATGTAAAAAAAATTTTTAAAAATCACTTTAATCATCTGGACCTTCACACAGACAGAAATCATAATTCTATTATAGTATTAATTAGTTAAATATATTAAGCATATCTAGAAAAACGGAAAGAATTCCGAATTAATACTTTTATTACAGAATTCACCAACTTCTACTTCTCTAATCCGCGGAGGAGCAAGATTTTCGCACTCCTCTCGTCGAGTAGGTCTAGGATCAATCGATTTTTCATCCAAACTTCTTCTTTGGGTTTCGTGTTGTTGATATTGATTTTTTTGTCTTTATGTTGACCTGTTTCATCGTTGATTCCTCAACTTCTCGTCGGATCGGCGGCGGAGGCACATCGTTGGAATCACCTCGTCGCGTTATTTTGTCATTAAAAAATAATAAAATTTGTTTTACTGAACTCTGGGAACTTCACACAGACAGAATGACAGACAAATCATAATTATATTATAGTATTAATAATCAATTTAAAAAGAAATTATTAAAATCATCATTTATTCTCAAACGATAAAGTAAAAAGAAAATTATATATAAAAACATTTAAATATTTTAACTATTTTCATATATCATAATTGATCCAATAATTAAAATTAGTAATACAAATAATTGAAAATTATGTTAAATAAAAAAATTAATTTAAAATATCTTATCTTATAAAAGCCCAAGTCACTCACTGCCTGCCTCACTGCCTCACTAACGCTGTAAGGTAAATTTTTGAAATGATTTTATAATCAATAAAGAAATGATTGTATATTAATAAATAAATANNAATAAATAAATATTAGACTGATATTAGAATGAATGCGATTTTTGTAACCGTAATTTCTTAAATATCATTTTGTCTCGAGATATGATTTTCAAACTTTGCATTAAACAGAAATAAAAACTTTTTTTATACGATTTTTTATACTCGAAACACTGAAATTTTCAATAAAAATGCTTTCAGAAAAAAGTCGCGTGATCTAATAACATTGAACGCCCGGCAAGAGAGGGCCGCGAAGCGGGCCGAGCGCGTTAGTTTAATAGTAGATAATTAATAAAAACAATAATAATTTATATTATGTAAGAATTCACAATTATTATTATTAATATTTATTTATCTTTTTAATGAATATTTACTTTTTTAATATTTTAATTTGATAACAAATAAAAATAAACTACAAATGATAAAAATATCTAAATATAAAAATAGAAATAGAACCTCTGCCGACGATCTCATGTCGGATGATTTGTATATCCATGTGCTTGATCTTGACGCGCACCAGTATGAAATAGATCTTGCCGATTATCACGTCCTCTAGATGATACCTGATTCAAATAATAATAGATACAATGACCGATATTATTACTGCTAGTCGTTATATCAATATCAATTTGTCAGCATTGAAGAAAAAATTTTCTTTTAAAATTGCCACTATCATATTTCAAATGAAACTTTATGATTATACTTAATACACCCAGAAAGTCTTGAGGCTGTAGTTATTTTAAAGCATCCAAAGACAATTAATTACAAATGATACAATCATGTAATGACATAAAGGCTTCATCAACAGGATGGTCATTAAAACTGAGCTCTTTGTGATAGTTTTATTAATTGAAAGTAAGAGGATGAAATAATCATTACAAATATTTTAACAATCCTTATTAGTTTTAGTTTTTCATTGTGGACAGAGGCAAGTGACATTTGCAGAGATGAAAGAGGCTTTAACAACACCACCGATTCTAGGATTCCCAGACTTCAAGAAAGAATTTATACTGGACACTGATGCCAATTTTGATACGATTGGAGCAGTGTTATCCCAAAGAGACAAGAGCGGGCGTGAGAGTTATTGTATATGGTTCACACTCCACGAATAATCATGAAAAAGGATACTGCATTACTCGGAAAGAGCTGTTGGCAATGTATTACTTCTGTCAACATTTTAATCATTATTTATACGGGAAGTGATTCACTTTGAGAACGGATCATAAGGCAATTACATTTATGGTTAAAACAAAAAACCGATAATGGCGCAATTTCAGACATGGATTAATTATTTATCAAGTCTGGACATACACCTAGAATACAGAAAAGGAACAGATTATTCCAACACGGATATGTTGTCTCGGAATACACGTAATACATGTACGCAATGCTTGATGGTCCACGAAGATGCTAAAATGATGAAGATAAAGACTCGAAGAATCAACGTCCTGGACACATCGCAGATATTCAAATATCAACAAGAAGAAATAGAAGAAATTAAGAGATCCAAATTCAGGTAAAGGCAGAAAACTTACGATTGAGGACAACATAATAAAAACAAACATGGGGAAGATTTGGATACCGAAGTTAAAAAGAGAAGAAATGGTCATACAAATACATAATCTATTGTCGCACGCGGGTGCAGAGAAAGTAATGAAATACATCTCAGAAAATTATGACATGATCAATCGGAATGAAATAATAAAAGAAGTAATTGGACAATGTGAAGCATGCCAAAAAAGTAAAACATTTACGATCGCTATGAAGGAAGAACGGTTGACATTGGCCACAAATGAGTCATTTGAGAAAGTGTACATAGACATATGCGGAACACTAAAGGAGGCTTGGAGAAAGAAAAAGTATATTGTTGCAATCATAGATCAGTTTAGCAGATACTTATCTTTGACAGCCATTAGCAAGCAGGATGAAATAACTATAAAAGACACCATAATGACAAAATGATTCTTGAGATTTGGAGCACCTTAGGAAATACATACAGAAGACATTCGAATCGAAGATAATCAAAGACATGGCAGCATCAATGAATATAAAAATTTGTTACTAGAACCCATACCATCACAACTCATATGGAATAGTAGAGACAATTCCGGATGCATCACTGCGAGAAAAATTAATGACTGATCGGGAAATCCTGCTACACTAAACGAAACATTCAAGAAGACAATAAGAAAGAGCCCAGCGGAAGTTATAATTGGTTAATAAAATATACAGAGAAAGATGGCATAGTCGAGAAATAAAGACGAATCACAACACCGATATAGAAGAGATACCAGTCAGGAGACAGTTCGAGATCGGAGATAGTGTGTTTGTTAAGGTCGCAACTGGAGTAAAGAAAAAAAACAAATACGAAGGACCACATACAGTAATTAAGAAAATACATGACAGAAGATATAGATTGCGACATGAAAATGGAAAAATCTTGGATCAAAATGTGGAAAAACTGAAGAAATTCTTAAAAATGGTAATAATTAGAATAATTCTTAGATGTTTTAAATTTGAATTTAAAAATATTTTTCTATAAATTTATTTGAATTAAAATATTATTTTAGTAGAAAAATGAGTTGATCAAAGCCGATAACTGATAAAAACAGTATTTTAAAAAATAATTTGAATTCTATCAAAAATTTTATTAATATTTGTAAAAAATTATTTTTCAAATTTTAAATTAATTTAAGAATATGATTGAAAATATAAAAATATAAAAAAATATAAAAAATTGAATTTTAAATAACGTATTTTCAAAAATTTCAAAAATATTAAAAAATGTTTTTTGAAATGCAAAATTAAAAACAGCATATAATATTTCATTGGAAACACAAAATTATAGAAAACATTATAAAAGGTTAAAAATAAAAAAAATAAATATTTTTAAAAAAAATTAATGTACGTAAAATATTTTCATAAATATTTTTATTTTAAAACTTAAAAATTAAATATTATTTTGATTTGATTGCAATTTTAAATAAATGAAAATTTATTGGAAAATAGAGATCAGCGGATTAATTATTAATTAAGAAAATAGTTGAAAAGTTTGTTTGAAAATTGTTTATAATAAATATATAAATTGAGTTAAAATGATTTCGGAAATTGATGTTACAAACACTTCTCACATTGCAAAAGTATCAAATACTAACTGAAAACTAAAATAAAATGAATGCAAAATATTAAATAAAAGAATTTTCAGAAATAAATTAAAAGAATTTATTGATCTATTTAAAAATTGTAAACCTTTTACTGAAAAAAAATATTTTTAAAATATCATTATTTTCCTTTAAAATAAAATTTCGCGAAGAATTATTTTTATATATTTTTTTTACTATTGTTGAAAATTTATAAATAATTTTTTATTCTAAAAAAATACTTTTAAAATTATCAAATATTAACTGAAAAAATAATTAAAAAGTAAAAGAAATATTTAAAAACTCAAAATTTTTTTCAAAAATTCAATTAAAACTGTCAGTGACCGATAACCAAATACAACCCAAAAAAACCCATCTCACTTGATACTGTTGTACTCGAACTCGATGTGAAGACTGTCCTCGATCCCGACCTCCATCCGCAGCGGCTCTCCGATCTCGTGGTATCTCGACAAAGTGTGCACCTCAAACTCAAGCTCCTTGACGATATTTGTCAGTCTCTGGATAATGTGCGCCCTCAACATGTATCGAAGATTGACATTCACCCCGCGATACGTCTCATACGGCTTCCGCACATTCTTGAACTCAAACGGATAGGAAATATAGCCTGAATTCAGAACCCCACTTCTCGCGAGATCTTTCTCCAAACTCAAGAACTCGTGACTCGAGCCCCGTTCGTACATGAACTCTATTCGCCCAATCAACTCAATCAGTATTCCCTGGTGCTCCAATTTTTTCCCCTGACGCACACTCAGACAGACCTTTAGTTTTCAAAAAATCAGTCAACTCAATTATATTTCAATGATATTTCACCGACTTTGCCGGCAATCGTTTCTCCATCGTAATACACGAACAGTTCTTTCTCATCGTTCAACGAACGGACGGTTTTCCTGTTGCCCTCATTGGCAAGTTCAATGTCAAGTTCGACTTTTTTACCGAATAAAAACTAAAATCAGAATTTGTGTTATTAAGTTGATAAATAATTTAATCTATTGAATTTATTAATTGATAATTCATTGATTTTTTTGTATTTTTAAATCAATCAACGCCAATATTTAATTTAAGTGGAGAAATGAATTTAGTAGAAATAAACAAAAGTCGTCGAATGAATTAATTGTTTGTTAATGGATTTGTTGACAAACTTGAATTTAACTTGAATTTTTTTAATTTAATAAAAATTTGGAAATTGAGAATTCTGTTTTGTGATTCAAATGCATTACTCTTTTGGTTTTTCATAATTTGATGTTTTTAATGTTTCACAATCCTTTCGCATTTAAGAAATTTGATTTTAAAATTGTGTAAAAGATTTACAAATTAAAAAAAATTAAATCGATATTCCAATTTTAAAATCAAATTTCTTAAATACAATTTAATTTTTAAATAATCGATAATCAGTTATTATTTGATTAAACTTTTTAACCATTATTGTGTGTTCTTAAAGTTATGGATTATTTTTAATTGACTTAAATTTTAGTTTTAGAATAACAACATTATCGATTTGATTATTATAGATAAACAGTACATTTTCAGGATCAGGACAATAGAAAGTAATTGTGCCACTCAAAAATTTGATTAAAAGATTTGATAATTATAGTTTGATATAAAGTTCAATATATATGCTATTATTTAATACCTATTTTTGTTATCAAATTATAAAACTAAATACTTGGGTTCTCTTTTATCTCTTATTGAAAAACAGGAATCCAACTCGACTAAATCCCATAAAATTAATTCTCAAGGAATTAAATCTATTTTGATAAATTATCATTCCAATATTTTTATAATATCGTCTAAATACAATATGCGTCAAATGAATCTGTTCGCTTATAAAAATTATAGTTTTTTTCACAAAACAAAAAATTGTTTTGGATAATAAATGTCTTATCACTCAAAATCGTTCTAAATTTTACAATTATTTACATAAAAAATTGAAATTTATAAATACGTAATAAGAAACTTTTGGATTATTGTAGTGTCGAGAAAAGATTTAATTAGTGAAAATTCAATTATTAATTAAATCCTAAAAAATATATTTGTTTTAACAATTGATCGTCGTTATTAAATAAATGTTTAATTAATTGTGGTTACGTTTTAGTCTTAATTCCTTGATACGATTTTACAATTTGGCGATGAGGATGAAGATAAAGCCAACGTTACTTCCCGAATCAGGATCAATTTCCAAATCAAGGCCTGAAAAATTTCACAACCAAATCAATTTTCATGTTTGGCTTGGACAGTTCTAGCTAGTCTGCAGTCTATCCGGACTCGGGAAGAGAGAAAGGCTAATTATTTGCTGACGAATCCGGATCTTCCGATTTACGAAGCCACAATTTCAGGAGTGGCAAGAGAAGACTTCAAAGAATTTTCAAAAATAGTTAATTTTCTTACATACAGATATTCAAAAAGAGATAGCTATTTGGATCGGATCGAGTTCTTCAATGCAAAATATATAGAATCACCCGATGAGTATGCGAAAACTCTCCAGAAACCACAATTTACCAACCAATTCAAAGTCGGGGATCTAGTACAAACACACGGAGGACCTATCAGAAGAATGGAAAAGCAGACAGGTCCTCAAAAATTCCTAACAGATAATAAATTTTCGATGGGTACGGGACATGTCGACGCCAGAAATTAGGATTTAAATGAAATAGGAATAAAATTAGGATTTTTATCAAACTCTTTCACTCAAACTCTTTTCATATATACTCTAAATATAATTAAGGGCTCTTTTTCTTGTAAAATCATTTTCTTTTTTTTCTCGTATTGTGTGAATACAATATTTTCTATTTCGTATTTTTATACCAGTTGAATAAAAAAGTCAAATAATAAAACGCAACAGTAAATTAAATAAAACTTGAATAAAAAATAATCAAATCTAACAATGTATAATGCAATAACCTTTATTAAATATCATCATACATATAACATCATATTAATCATAAACCTCGGTAAGTAATTATTATTGTTAATTAACTATTGATTTATTTTTCAATCAATATCATTTATTCAGATGTAAAAGTCTGTTGTTTGGTGTAAACATTTCAATGACTATGTGGGCTGGGCTTTTTAAGCATTTTTTGCTTGATAAACGTTTGATGTTTAATTGTCACAATCTAAATCAAACCTATGACTGTCGACTTCAACCTAATAGACCATATATTCCAATGAGAATACTTGCTATTAAAAATCTTGATCCAAGGGCGTTTCCACATTCAACGATTGAAGCAGTGACATGTTTGACCGCTAGCCCTACCCCTCCTAAAATCTGTGATTTTCAGATGAATCTTCCAAAGTTGACAATACCATTTTCTCTTTCATCAAAATATCTTATAATCATACAATGTGTCTTCAAACAAAATATACAACATAAAAAAATATTTTACAGCAAAAAAAATAAAAAATGATTTAAAAAAAATATATCGCATCAAACAATCAATTGTATTTTCTTAAATAAAAATAAATAAACAAAAATAAATAAACAAAAATAAATCTTACAAAACCCTGATATCAGCTGGTCACCCAAACGTAAAAATAAAAATCATGTAACCATACAGTTAAAAATGTTAGATTCATTCATTATTCCCTCACACATACACATGTCACCAAAAGAACAACAAATAAGTAGGGCACTACAATATACTCTAAATATAATTAAGGACTCTCTTTTTCTTGTAAAATCATTTTCTTTTTATACTCATTCTATATTTTTAATTTGATCGTATTTATTAAATAAAAGTTTTATTTTCCTATTTAGTATAATTTCTTAAAATTCTTAATTTAATTATTTATATTTTCTCTAAACTTTATTTCTGTTGAGTATATAGAATATAAATATTAAAAATTAATATTTGTTTTAATTAAATGGATGTAATAAAAAATTATTTACCTTTTTATTATATTAAATATGAATTATATATAAATAAATGAATTTAAATAAACAAAGTATAAATTTAATCAAGAAAGAAATAACAGGTGTTTTTTATAAAAAAAGATAAACAGAGTATTTAAAAAATAAAATAGAAAGAATTTAATCGAAAAGGAATAATATAAAAGAGAAGGATTTTAAAGAAAAAGGGGTATTGTTTGTTTACGAATTTCAAGGACTATCTAATTAAAAAGTGCAAGATATTGAGACGATCGGTTTATATTTTGCATAAATTAGAAGTCTCACGCAGAGATAATTCAATTCAGAATCAAGATTATAAAAGGCGTTGACCAAATTGAATATTTTATCGCACCGAGAAAATTAAACGAATTTGTTAAAGGTACAAAAATACGAAATCATATAAATTATATATTTGATTAATATATTTTTATTTATACCCTTAAATTGATTTGAGGCAAACGATTAGTTTCCTCCTCTATCCAATATCTAAATTTCTAAATAGGGTTAAGAATTCAATTTAAACTTGTAATTTTGAATTTTTGTACATAAAGAAATAAATATTTTTATAAAATTAAAGTCTTGTTTTATCTTCATTTTAAAAAATCGTTATTTTCATTTTATAAATCGTTATTTAATCACATAGATATGCCAACATTTCTATTATTTATATATAATTTATATTTATTATGGTAAATAGATAAATAATGTCTTATTTTATCTATTAATTAAAACAATTAATACTTTTAAAATAATTATATTTTATTACCTCAACATATATAAAGAGCTTATGTCAAAAAATTTTGTTTAAATGTTTCAGTTTGTAAAATTGGTTGCAAAGAAATTGAATTATTGATTTTTTGAAGAAATAAATAATTATGAAAATTTATTGTTATTTATTGAAGTTTAATTATTTGAGAAAACGTGAGTCGGTCCTCATTAGGACCAGAAATTTTGATTAGGAAATAAAAAGGAAAATAGTTGTTGTTCTAGAAAATTATCAAATGAATGTTTATGTTTCGGGTTCGGGGAAATGACTGCGCTTTTGTATATGAAGCTAACGAACCTCACACCAGTTTAAGGAGGCTCTGATTAATTCTGCTTGTCTGGACTTCCTGTCGATAGCAAGGACTCTGGTCGATGGTGATCTCTATAACAGACTCCTGGCTCGCCTGGTAAAAGCAAGAGCAAAATCGATTTGCATTTAATAAAAAATTACCGATCGAAGATGGCTCTTGGAGATCTTGAAGGGGGCGGTTATTTTGCCCATTTAACCGCATGAAAACATGGTCCGGTAATATTAGATCATGTAAGAAACGTATGAGACATTCATTCGCATAAATCGATATATCAGAATAATTTGAACACATCGCATCAAAAGGAAGATTTACGAGATTCAACGATATATTTAAATCACAATTCGATAATCCAAAATGAGCATACAATTTGATTGACATCATTCTTTCAGAAAAATCACGTCGTTAAAAAAATTCTGACTTTTTAAAACAAAATTAAAATAAAATTTTAATTTTTTAATTTGTATATTATTTTGTGTTAATTAATTTAATAAATACACTGAAAAATCAATTGATTTTCTGTGAAGGAAAATTTGCAATTATATTTCCGCTCAACACAAAACGAGATTCCCTTAAACAATTTCTTTCTGTGTTACTAAGTTCACAATTTTGATTTTTCTTCAGTTTTATTTGATTTTGTTTGTAATTATTTTTTTAACGTTCGAAATTGGAATTCACTACAGAATGTATTTATGCTCAAATATTTTCCTCATTTATCCAACATTGGGGCATCAAATGAGATTAAATCAGTCGATCTCAGTGGAAATAGAAGATCTAATTATATAGAATTTTTGAAAGACTTTCGTCGCATAATGAATGAGGAGTTGAATCCAGCGAGACTTCGGTATCCAGAATTACTTCACAAAAATACTAAATTTCTAACGGTGCGTATGAGGACTGAATATCGGTGGTCGCCGCTACTGGATGCTGGAGCCGGGTCGGCTGTATTTTTTTTATTCCCCCGACACCGTGCCACCATCTCCGAGGACCTGAGAACTGCGGCCATGCTGCAAAAATTGTTCTGCGATCAATGTAACTTTGCTATCTCTGATCCACCATAGTTCTTCTTTAAATTCCCGCACTGTAAGCTCGAGTAACCTTTCCCCGTTGATTTTTACTGGTGGTTTGGAGAATCTGCTGAAAATTGCAACCACTTACTCCGCGGACACTTTGCTGGTGTCCACTATAACGTCGTTGTAGTATGAATCCGTGGCCGCTGCTACCCCTTTGTAGGATCAAAGTACGTGGTTCATTATGAATCTCATTATTTTC
>MQRK01030722.1:0-10866 GCA_001938485.1 Girardia tigrina | reverse complement strand
CCTAACACCACTAGATTTTTTCTTATGGGGATACTTAAAAGACAAAGTCTACACTAAGAAACCTGCAACAATCGCTGAATTGAGAGAAGCAATTGAACATGAATGCAGCAAAATACCAATGGAAATGTTTGTTGATGTGTGCGATTCCACTGCTTCGCGTTGTCAGAAGTGTCTGGATCAAGATGGACGTCTGTTTGAGAACAAACTGTGACCAATATAAATAAATATTACTCGTACTTATTTTTACTTTTTTAATCAATAAAATTAAATTTTTAATGTGTATACATATTTTTGGGACACCCTGTATATATAACAAAGGCCTTTTTTGATTATGAAATTTATTGACAAGACGTACGTTTTCACCATTTCGGCATCTTCAGTACAATGAAATAAAGTGATTAATTACTATTTAGATAGTTGAAAAATGATTACGGCATACCTCTCAAAAACATGTTTTTTTTCTATTAAAAAAAGTATTTCTATTTTTTTTAATGATATTTAAAAAACTTTAATATGATTACATGAATCACCTTGCACGTTTAAGCATGGCTTATAATGCTTTATTAACAATGCTTCGGCAATAATCCTTTCATAATTTGTGTCCAAATTATTTAAAATCTTTATTATGATCCATAAAATTACCTTTACATTTTTTAATATGGCTCAATATCGAACTATTTCTACTCGATTGAGTATGTTCAGCAATTCTAGTACAGAGATGACGAATTGTCTCTCTAAAGTACAAGGCTTCGCACTTGTGACATTTAAATTGATAAACTAAATTTGCCTTAACCCTTTCTCTCGCAGTGTTGTTTTACAGCAACATTAAGTTTAAATGTTATTTTTAATTACACTCCAAGCGTGAAAACATAAAATTAATTCGAAAAGGAAGTTATTACCCATCCAAAGTATTAAATTAGTAAGTAAAAGGTTTGTTATTTAGTTGGTCCATCTTCATTTTATTGGTCTATCTTTAACATATGAAAAAGCATATATATATATATATATATATATATATATATATATATATATATAACAAACCAAAAAAGCCATTTATCAATAATTTTATTTCGTAAAACTATTCTCGCCTTTACAGGCATCGACAGTTAAAATGGAATATTTAAACAAAATTACAAGTCATTTAAATGGTTTTCTGACTGTTACACCATAAATAATTTCCATATTTTTTTTAAAAAACTTTAACGTGATTAGATAAATCACTTTGTATATTTAAGCTTGGTTCGCTCGAAATTTGTGTCGAAATTTTTACTCAACACTGAATACTTTTTCGTTTTTTTTCCCCATCATGATAACTATGTATATGATCGAGAATGGGACTGTTCCTACTCATTTGAGTGTGTTCTGCTATTCTAGTACGAAGATGTGTTTCTCCAATGTACACTTGTGACATTAAAACTGATATACTAGATTAGCTTGTACACTCAAACGAGTTTTTGATTTATTGCTAAAATATCTCGATAATTTATTTTTAGTAAATATTACTCTAAAATTAAAACATGTAGGTATGGAGTGGGATGAAGGACTGGACGAATTAAAGGTACGACTTAGAAATAATGGATATAACAAAAACCTTTTGAGTAAAATAATCAAAGATACAGTTGATTCAATTTTTTAAAAAATCAATAGAAAATAAAAATACAGAAGCAAATATAATTGTTGATACACAAAATAAGATTATGATAATGTTGAAAATACCTTACTCTGAAGGATCAAAAGATTTAAAAAAATTTTAATTAAAAGAATACTTAAAAGTTAAAAGAGACTTTGTTGGCAATTCTTGTTTTTAAAAGTAACATGCATTGAAATGTGTTTCATAAATCATTTTTAATTGTTGATAAAATGTTAGGGGTCGGGTCACTTGTATATTTTCTTCTTTTTATTTGAGAACATTTGCTAAACAAACTGTTTGGAATAGGAAAAGCCATTATAAAAAACAAAGAAAATTAATTGTTTTCATCCACAACAAAAAATTTACCGTCTTTCTGCATATGACCGGTCCAGATTACTTCAGCCCCCGGTGAATATTTCTTTAAAAAAGTCCTATGATACAGAAATAGATAAACTAACCTAACGTTTGCATAAAAGGGGGTATTTCAAATTATATTGAGAGACAGAGACTATTGAGACAATAGATAACTTAATTGACAAAGAATTCAAGGGTAAAGACAAATTAAAGATCAATAAAGAATCCAAAAGAGATTCTTATATTTTATATGTGCTAACTGTTCCTTATTCAGAAGGGTATAAAAATTAAAATCTTCTTTTCTAAAATCAACTGATAACTTAAATTTGAATTTAAAAATCATTTCTAAATCTAACAAAATTAAAAGTATTTTCAGTAATAGATATCCAACTCCTTTCAATTTATGTTCCGATTTTGTTTAGCATTTTTTTTGTAATGGGTTAAAAGTCACCAACACTGGAGAGACTTCTCTTCATCATTGTAAACTGATTTAGGAGCATCGACGAAGGGGTAATAGTCCTTATTTGGTTGGACATATGAAAGTTTGTACGTCAGATGTGAAAATAGCTGTTTTAAAAATACTTTGCAATATTTGTAAAGGTTATTGGGAAATAGTTTCTTGTGATGCATTGTTGTTTAAATACCTTAATCTATGAATTAATGTCCAAACAAGTCGCTCTTCCATTTTGTTGAAAATATTTAATTAGTTAATATAAAAGGGATTGCGTAATCGTAAACGTATATTAGTCGCAATACAATTGTTGTTAATGAAGCCTGAAGATCATGGAAACACTGCATTTTAACTATTTTTGGTTACATTATTAATTATGATTATTATAATCATTCTTATTATTATTCCAAAAAAAGTTTCAACTCATTAAAAATTCTGAAGATAAAAAAATCGAAACAATTTTTCTGGTTTATTTTAATAATCAATAGGATTAGTATTAAATTGAATTTATTTCCTAAAACATAATTGAGGGGTTCAACTTGGTGATTAGGACAATTGAAAACAATGACAGATGGTTTCAATGTTCCATGAAGAGTTTTTTACTATTTTTTAATAATTTTGTTTCAATATCTTCCCAAAAACAAATCTTTTTTGTTAAAATGAACGAAATCAATCGGTTGGTTTTTGGTTCTCATTAGTTTTATGGAAGTTTCAGATACAAAAAAAATGTATATTAAAATTATGAAAATGTTTTCACAAGTCCACTAAAATGAATGACTAAAAATACAATACAAATAATTAAATGAACAGAAAGAAAAATATTTTTTTGCTTATTTTTTTAATAATTTTTTTAGCAAAAATACTCAAATTAATGAACCCTAATATTCATTTGTAATTCAGTTTGTTGGCAATGAGTTCGAGTTGACTTTCAATACTGTCGATGTCATCGTTCAGAGACTTTAGTAAATGCCGAGTTTCGATTTGAGATCGACTGACTTCGTAGATGCTGATTCCGCTATCGGATAGCTGACGTCTTTCCGAGCGAATAGCGCGCACTGCTCGGATATTGTACAACAATTGCCTCCGGTAGTAACTTACGTTTCTCGCCTTGTGTCCGATTTTCTTCTGAGTTTTACTCGTAAACAGTTTCCACGAATATTTGATGATATTAGCCGATAAGTGTCGTAGCTTTTGATTTAACTGTAAATCTTGGACAAAATTGTGTAAATATTTTTCAGACTGAGATAATTCCAGTTTACTGGATACAATGGCCACGATCAATGCGGTACATCCGGCTCCAAGGGCCCCTTAAATAAGCAAAATTTTATGGTGCATTTAAATAGTTTAGTTTTAGCTACATAAATCTACATTTACTATTATTAAACATAACATTTCGAAATCATTTTGGAAAACAATACAATAGTTGATTTTAAATCGTTATTTGATTGAAAAATATATATTAGTCGGTGCATACCTTTCCATTGTTCTTTTTCATATAAGCAGCAGGGCACAACTAGCTTTGAATGTATTAGGTTCGTGATTAAAATTAGAAGTCATAATTTTGTAAACTTTATTTCTACTACAATTTTCATAATTGAAACAAATTTATGAGGAATAATATTTCGATTACATAATCCAGATCTAAAAATTATATATATATATATATATATATGTTATTTTCTTCAATTTTGCATAAATCTTATTTTGTTTCTGTTTTATTAATTTTTTTACAATGTTTATAAATTTAGATCTTTAAAAATATTTTAATGGACATGTCCTGCAACAAATACACATCCTAAATATTTTTCTTTGATTTTAAATCTTTCGATTATAAATTATTTTTAATAAAAACCTTTTATTTGTTTTTAATAATAATCGCAATCTTTTTAACGTTTATTTTCTGTTAAGTAATATTACTTTTAGTTTTTAAAATTTATTTTACTTAATCTTGATTTTATACATTAAAAATTATTATGAAAAGAAAATTTATAAATTCTAAAATTAAATAACCTAATTTATTTTTTTTGAGAATAAAATTTCCATATTACAATTTTAAACATTTCAACAACTTTCTTTAAAAATTTAAATCATTAAGTTTTTTTGGACAAAAATATTTTGTCCTTTAAAAATTAAAAAAACGAATTAAAACTTTTAACGACAATTAAATTCAATAAAAATTATGATTTTAAATAGTGATACAAAACACACCAAAGCCTTCTCTACAATATTCTTTAACTCCAAAGCTGTTATTTTAATTGTCAATTTTTAAAACATAATTTTTATAAAAAATCGTCCCAGTTTAATTAAAATATTATCTATTAACTTAAAAATTCTTTATTTAAAAATTCTTTCGTTTTAATTAGTCGAACATTATTTTTTTTAAAAAAAATATAAAATATGATTTTGAATTTCAAAATATCAAAAATTAAAGTTCACCAAAAGGAACCCCCACAGAATTAATGCATTGTTATTTAAACAAATGATTTAATAATTTGAACTAAATTGAAGTTTGAATTGAGTTTTTTTATTTGATTCAGTTTATTTGTTATTTGTAAATTTTGAAATCTTTGTATATAAAAATAGCATATTATGAAAAAAAGAGAAACAGTCTTTCAGTGAATACTTTATCTCAAAGTAACGGTAAGATGGTCTAAAATTTTAACTCTCTGCTTAAATGGGCTATTTTTTGTCAGATGTCTAAAGCATGGGAATAGTTTAAGAAAATACACACAGATGAGGCCAAATGATCGAAATGCAATGAATATATTTCAACCAAAGGTAGTTAGACCAATGGATTAAGCACTCATTTGTGCAATATTCATCAAATTGATATTATTACAGACTATATTGGGTGTTCATTAAGTCCCTCCGTGTTTATATACTGATACACAAATACACATTAAAGTTTTTAGATTGGTTGTTATACGTTAAAATATTACTTTTAAATTTATGATACATACAAAGGGATCTTTGTTCATTCATCATAATTATAATTTTATAGTATTGGCAATGTAGCAGATGATTTATGATAATATGGAGTATCATTCTTTGCAATCTACTGGGTGTCTTCAACGCAAATTGAGAAAGGAGTTAGTAACAACAACGTTATTATATGAAACTTTTTAAGAAACCGGTATTGTTCACGAAAAAAAAGGTTGGCATCTCCAAATGTTATTGTCAATGAAAATATTGTTCTGTCTTTTGAGAAGGAACCATCATCATCCATACGAGGGGCTTCAGTTCATTTAGATATATTGGATCAATTTGTCCTATTTTACTTGAAAAAAATTAAACCCTATCAGTTGCGTGTGCTGCAGCAACTTAGTGATTAAAAATGAGAGGCTTCATCAATTTATCAAGGAAGAACGTGGAATGGAATTATCATTTTTATTGGATATTATTCCAAGTGGAACTCATAGATCGCAATGATTGAACGATCCCTTCTCGTGAAGAGCTCTGTGTAAAAAAGCTTTAGTCTGTTTAAATTCAGATATATCATTTAATTAATAAAAAAATCATACATTTGAAGAAATTTGTCGACCTTTGAAGCCAGTGGAATTAGAAGTACAAACCCTGTCAAAGATAAAAAGTTCTTCGACAATGACAAATGCTGTTATTCAAGTCTTTTTGATAAATTAGTCCAACAAAAGTCAATTCTCTAAGGTCATTTATCTACTTCATTGCAAATTCACATGACAGATAAGTTAACCTCGATATTTGTAGCAGTTAATCGCAGTTATAATGGAAACGCAGATACAGCTACCATGAAATATATACTCATCAGCTTGGAATGTTCTCAGTAACTGTGGTCAAATGAAAAGAAAGGAAGAGAAAAAAAGGAAACAGTAGCAATTTTTAACGGAACTCAATTTTCTCTGCGTCGTCGGTCATTTTCTGCGAGTGGTCTGCTTTCGAAAAAACTGAGATCTAGACTGTCCGATCAAGTGTTATGTAAGTTGGCCTTGTTATGACATCATTTCCAACATTTTCAGTGATTCCAGTATAGAACTTTTTAAAAGTTTAATTTCTCTATATATATTCAAACAATTAAAAATTGAAATAAGGGTCCCTGTTATTGTTGGCAGATGAGCTCTCAAAATGAATAACATTATATCCAAATTCAAAAACTTATTTCAATTTTATAACGTGTTAAATTCACAGTTACGAAACGTCCCAACTTTTTATTCATCGGATTTTTCTCCGTTCCGTTTCACACATAAATTTAGACAAAGTTTTCAAAACTCATTTACACTAAGTACAAGCACAAGAAGCATTTGATCAATTTTTAATTTGAAACCAAATTATTTTTTATTAAAATCAGAAAATAAATTGTATCTCGTACACGTTCTTCAATTCAAAATCAATGGAGGTTCAATACACAATAGTCTCTTAGCAACAACATATTAAGACAACATCACATGTAAGTTTCTTTATTAAAAAAGTTACTTTTATTTTTATTTTAGACGCTCTAAAAGTGCGTCATTCCTATGTGTTAGAAACGTATTTTTTATCTAAAGTTACTTTTTTTTGCTTTTCTTTTTACATTTTTACAAATACAGAAAAGTTAGAACAGACGATAAAGCTCTAAAAGGGTTCTGAAAATCGAAAAGCCCAAATATATCGCCATTCATGTGTGGAAGTAAAAATAAAAAGTATATTTTATGAAAAAAGAATAACGAAAAGGAAAGGGCCCAGCAAACGCCAACGCTTTATCAGGATTTTGTTTTTGTGAAAGATTTACTCTAAATCATAAGGAACCATAAAAAAGAAAATTTTAAATTAAAAAAAAATTTTTTTTTAAAAAAATTCGAAGACAACAAAAGCAAAAACTATTTGCAAATACATTTATAAATTTGGATAGTCAATTTAAAAGTACTTGTATTTGCAATTGAATGGATACATAAAATGATTAAAAAAGAATATATCGACTATGTACCAATGAGAATCAAAGAAAATAAATGTTTTAAAAGATTTTCTTATCAGTAGTCAAAAGTACCTATTCAGTCCTATATAAATTCGCACGACTAGTGAGCCATACCATGGTTTTTACCGGGGTTCTTTTCGTGCATCCTCCCCTGTTACCACTAGATTGGGTGGTCGTTTCCACCTCCCTATATACCTTATAGCCTTATTCCTCATCTTCTGATGTTTATTCATCAGAAGGTAGGTACTTGTCCTCATCGTCAAGTTGCTCAATTCTATGTACCTATGACTTGAACAACTCATCGAGGACTGCCGGATCGAAATCTTCTGCACCTGTTTACATTTATAGCTCCTCCATACTGTTTGGTTCGTCGATGGTCAGTATAAAGTCCATGGGTACTTCCTTCTCTCTCGTTTCGATTCGCTTAAGTCTGCGGATCTCTGGGAATCTTCAATCTCTTTGAAATGCCCATTGTGCCGAAGAATATTTGACATTGGATATCGAGTACGCTATTGCGATGTTTCTTATAGTCTTTGGCGTGATCTTTAGATTTGTCAGAATACTTGTGCTGCGCTTTGTCCGAGTTCCTGATACACCATAACTCAAGTGTGTGGAGCCCTACAGTTGTATTTCACATGGCCCTTCTACAAGCAGTAGCCAAGGATTCGTAGTGATCCAAGTTCTTGGTATTGCTGTTTTCCATATTTTTCTGCTTGTCATATGGACACCTGACATCTATGAAATACAGAGTTTTCTGCTCTGGGACAATTATTTGTAAGTCTACCAGCTGTTGTGACAGAACATATGCAGATACAGCATCTATATATATATATATTTCACAATCTAAGTGATGTGTAATTTGTTCCGACTCAAATTACAAGACCCTGTTATGTCGGTACTTTTTAGACTCAGCACTATAAGGACACTGAGTCAAAACAGGCACCAGAGTCTTCTTATTTTGTAGATATCTTCTACAGTGTTCGCCATTAATAGGAATACCTGGTCGGTAGTTGACGGACACTGTATATGACATTGCCTTGTGAAAAAGTACCATTCAGTATAGTTAAGTCCTCCTCCATATAATGCACCGTGAAAATTAGCCGTGGAGACTAGACTTCTCGCAAATCTTCAGACAATGCTCTGCTTTAGCCATTTGTGTGTGCATGAGTCAATTTATTGCTGTCTCAATAGAGAGAAAGCTAACTTTCTTCCTTCCACTGGCTCCTCTTTGAAGCTAAAATAAAGTGGCATCTGTCGTCATTTCATCACTGCATGTAATCATTTGGAAGCAATGAGAAATTCAATAAATTATGTATTCATCCAATATAGATTTGAGTGTCACTCCGAAATTTTCTTTCGGGTTGTACAAGTATTCATTGGATGCGTTTTTTGGCAATCCAAGTACTTTCTTGTAGAACAGTCTGATTATATTGTCCAGAATGTGTCTGGTTCCATCATCAGTCTTATATGGGATGAAGAAAATCCGATATGTGAAGATGAGCTTTGAGTGTAAGTTCATCAATTAGGTTTGTAATTTCTGCCAAGGCTGAAGTATTGAAGTTGTGATCATTTCGGTTTCTCTTGCCATTGTTGCAAATTTATCTACTGGTGATTCATTGAAAAATGTCCACCAAGGTACACTACAAACTCACCTTCACCTATTTCTGGCATGGTTTTTCTATACATTTCTATAGTGTCATTTACGATGTGAGTCAGAACAATGTGTGCACACTTGCTGGGTCTAAATTTGTTCCTAACACTTCGGTTAGTTTAACAGTCTTATCAACAAGTGTCCGTATATTGTTTATGTTATTCACCAACAATAATTAGTCATCAGCATACGCCATACAACTAACTATGTTATTGTCAATCATAAGTCATCCTTGACTTACTTTGTCAAGTCAAATCAACACAGGGTTAATTAAAATGTTAAAACACAACAGGGATAAAGGATATCCGTCTCGGACCCCTACTAAGATCCGAATCTGCTCCGTAACCGTGTTGTCGCATTTGTATGCTGATGAGCAGTCCGTGTACAATGTCATTATCAATCTACATGATCTCTTCTTAACAGAAATAGTTCCGCCTCGACCTATGCTGAGCCAAATGCATCAGCCTCATCCAACATTGTTGCATGAAACGGCATATATATGTGATTAAAACCGCGTTCGAATTACTCTTCATTCGCTCTAGTCAGCATAATCGACAGACACTGGACCATCAATATTTACTATCGGATTCAAAGTATCTGTACGTATTTCTTCTTATATGTTTCGTGCATTTACGGTATTATTTTTATCATTAACATTTATTTGATGATCAACTTACATATGCTTCTGCAACCATCCTTTAGTGTTTTTAAACTTTTATCGCAATTCTCTTAGGACATATTTAAGAACTACTAGCTCTCTGTCACTAAGGCGCCGTTTCCAGGGGTACATTCATTATATGTCTTTTTCATTCCTTCTGCTCAGCGAATTCTTTAAAGCAAGAAGGGAATGTACATCTTATTCTTTTGATTCATGGTTGAATCATTTTTGAATATTCATTTCCTTGTTCAAAAGTTTCTTTGAGTTTGTCAGTACCTTCAAGTATGTGTTTGAATTTCTCATCGTTGTCAAGGAACCCTCTGCAATTTAAGCACTCTCTTTATTCTCCCAATTCATCTTAATAGTTTAAAATCCGAGTAACAAGCTTTCTCAATAGTTACCTTTTACGTAAACTAAATTTGTCGTTATTCGAAACCAGTTCAGAATTCAAAACTTTTCAGACTTCGTGCATCTGCTTCCTCTTATTATACTCATAGATTAAAATACGCTTCTTGACTAGAATCTTGTCTGAGTCAAGCCAATCAATAATAGATTTATTTAACATTACATTTGTCATTAAAAGTGTCTAACTTTGCAATTTCCCTCTCAGATGTCGTCCTACATTTGCTTCCGTCATATACGCTAAGAAAAAAGAATTCTATCAGTTAGACCGAATCTTTTCAGGCTTGTCAACAAGATTTCATGAGTGATACTATCTGTTGGGGTTACTTTTGGTGAACTTAAAATTTTTGATATTTTTTAAAAATCATATTTGTATTTTAAGTAAATTAAAAATAATGTTCGATTAATTAAAATGAAATAATTCTTTAAAATAAAAACCTTTTAAATTCTTAAAAAAAAGAACAAGCTCATTCTTTAAATTTTTGGAAATAATTAATTGTTATTATTAGGAACACCAACATGACTTTTCAAACTTTTATTTTCATTACAATCAGAATTGTCTTTTGGACAACTCTCAGCGAAACTCTCGTCATTCGACATCGTTCTAAATTGATAATTTTTTATTAATGTTTGTTAATAAACAATTATTCGAACAAATTTTCATTATTTTCTGATTATATTTTTAAAATTCAATTTTGTAGTTTTAGTATTAATTTTTATTTACGTATTAATTTTATTTAAAAATTATTTTATGTAAAGAAATAATATTTAATTAATTCAAAACTTAGTTAAAACT
>MQRK01030636.1:0-11110 GCA_001938485.1 Girardia tigrina | reverse complement strand
TATCTTGAATCTGTGATTGTTTTTCTGTCTTGTCAATTTTTGATTCTGAAGAGTCCAGAGCATTTTTGCTTTCCTTTTTATCTTTTTGATCCTTTTGAATAATTTTAATTTTGCCATTATCATTGCCAATTATACTTTTTTCATATTGTTGATAAATATATTCGATTTTAGATTTTAATTTCCATGTATTTAACGAATATCTTATTCCATGATTAGGACCTAATTTTAAAATTTATATATATATATTCTTTAAGCTAATAAAAAGAAGGAAAAAAAGATTTTTTACCACCGTTGTTCTATTTTAAGAATTGAATTAATCGTCATCCAACCACAATCATAATTATATGTCTAGCGAGAGCCGTATATCATTAACTTTCATATTTATACTTTATTAAAGTAATTTTATCTTCCATTTTATTGGTGATGATCTTTCGTGTTTCCGTCTTCAGTTGATAAATACACAAAGTCCTGGTTCAACAACCTACATCCGATTCGACTTCATAAATACTGTTCGGTTCCTTATCATTATTACTATTAACAATATCAATATGAGTTTTACAATATTTATTAATATCACAAGTGCATTCACTATTTGATATTTTTCTTGAACAATATATTTCTGAGTTCATACTAATTATTTTCAATAAATGAAAATTTGTTAATAAAAATTATTAATTATAAATAATCTAATTGGTTAAAATTAAATATAAACATTTTTAAAAAAGAACATATTAAATTAATATATTAAAATTTTAAATTACATTAAAAAATAAATAATACATTCAAAAATTATTTTAAATCTTTTTACTTTAAAATTAAATTATTTTTAATTAGTAAGAATCAATGAAAATACCAATCATCCATCTGTGTAGGAGAGACACAATCCGAATCAACATACAACATGTAAACAATTCAATCAACACAATTCAAAACATTCCTCACAATTACAATCTCAAATTACAGCCATAATGAGGGCTGTTTTACGTTCTCAAATGATTTTCTTCCAAGCCATACATCAAAAGAGAAAATTTAATTCTTCTTCCAAATCAATTACACTTATTCGAAGCGTTTTTAATGTTTGGATTTCGAGATTCTCTCTAACTCAAACCACACTACAATAATCTTATTAACTTAAATAAATAGATCTTAATTCTTTATATTATTAATATTAAGAATATTTAGACAAGTCTCGTTTGAATTTTTATTACAATCACATTTAGAGTCATTATGACTCTCAGAAAGGATTTCATCGTTTGTCATCATTCTAATTGGTTTTCTTATTTCTATTTTTGATCATGATTATTCGAACAATTTTTCTTAGTCATTTTTTAAAATATTTAACTTCTAAAAATTATTAATTAAAAATAATAATTTTTACCATTTCTCAATAAGTCCCAAAAATGTCACCAAATTATTAAAAATGAATTTAATTTAAATTTTACTAAAAAATATTAAACTTAATTTTAATTGTTAAATTAAAAAATATGAACTTATAAAATGATTATTTTAATTATGTTCGAATAGTCATTGAATTTCAAAATTCGGAATACCCCAACAAATTCATAGTGACTGTCGATCGAACTTTAAATCAGCAATAATTGCAGATTTATGCAAACTATTGGACATAAAGAAATCATTTTCCTCACCCTATTACCCTCAAGGTGATTGATTAATATAACGATTATTTAGGAGTGTCAAACCAATGATTGCAGCAATGATGGCAGAAGGAAAACATCAAGACTGGTCCGAAACAATACCTTTCGTTGAATTTGGAATCCGAAACTCGATACAGAAGACAACCGGTTTTACTCCTTTTGAGATATTATTTGGATTTAAACCAGAACTGCCCTTCTTAAAGCAACCTGAGGAAGTCACATTTGCAAAATACAGTGATTATATGAAGAATCTCAAAGCAAAACTTCAAATAACCAAGGATATAATATTGCAACGAGGTACGGAAAAAGGTGATAAAGAAAAAAAATCGATACAATAAACATCGTTGGAATAAGAAGTTAAAAGTTGGAGATATCGTGCTTGTGAAATCGAGACAGACATCTGATTTTGGAAAGAAATTTATCGGTCCTTTCAAGATAGAAGAAATTATAAATGAGTGGACTTATATATTATTTAACGAAGCAGATAATAAAAGAATTCAAAGGAATTATAATCAAATTCAATTAGTATCACCAAGTTACGAGGAAGGCAGCAGTGATAACATTGCTTTTAGTAAAAAAATCTATTACTTATCGAACATCTGCAACAACCGGAAATAAAAATCAAGAAGCAGACGAAACAAGATTCCCAATCAGATCGACAACGGAAAAATTCCAATTAGGTTCCAGTGATATAATTAAAAATAAGTTGTTTTATTAATATCGAAAAAGTGTGTTATTTTTAAAATATATTTATTATTGATCGATTCTGTTCTCATTAATTATTTATAATATAACAATGGAAACTTTCTGCCTAAAAACAAAAACACGCCATTTATAAAATATATTTTTTACGACAATTAATTTTGACGGTATAACCATCATCGTCAGGCCTCAAGAAAAAAATAATTTTTAAATCTTATATAGGTAAGCAGTGATTATGTCATCAATTGATATTTATGTCATCTAAACACGCTTAATAAGGTTTTCGAGAGACTCGTTTGCACATTATTCTTAGGATCTAAAGATCTGATATAAAGTGCTTTACAGGCCGCCCTCTCCCAATAGTTTTTAAAACAAGTAGACAAAAAAAAATCATTTATGTTTATATTTTCGTTCGAATTACAACCCTTTCTGTGTTCAGTGATGACATAATAACTGCTTGCCTATATAAGCAGATTTAAATTTATTTTTTTCTTGAGACCTGACGATGACGGTTATACCGTCGAAATTAATTGTCGTAAAAATATATATTTTATAAATGGCGTGCTTTTGTTTTTAAATGCATACATTGTATAACATTGTCAGATCATTTAGATACTGAAATATTAAATATATTCACATTAACTTAATAGAAAATGTCTTATTACACTTTTCATTAAGAGCATTTAGGCTTCTTGTAATAGTTTTATAATTGCATAGTGGTGTCATCATTTAAAAATTTAATAATAAACATACCAAGGTCTTTACATCGAATATGGACTGTTCCAATAATACATTCACTCTGCAGTCGCCAAATATGTAAGTCATGAACTTTGTTACAGCCTACGATCTGAAATGTGAATAAATCTTTATTATTACAATTTATTTATTGCTACGTAATAATTACTAAAAAATAAGATAAAATTAGCACATTGTGTATTAGAGCAGACTTTATATAATTACATTTCCTGTTTGGTTGGATTTGACAAAATTATAATTGTATAAAGAAAAGTAATTGTTTTAAGTAAAGGGAATAAAATAATAACATCGATTTAAAATGAAAATTTGGTTCACAAAAAATACATATTATATGTAAAGCTATTATGTCGGAGCAGTACAAAAACGATGAAAAATTCCTAATAGGTTTTAAAAATATTGAACTTTAGCTATTATCAAGTATACCGAGGGGTAAAATCATACATTAATATTTTTCATATGCAATTGAAGTGCAACGTTGGTATCATATAATGCTAATCCTCTAATGATTCCACCCCTAATTGAATGTCTGGTTCATATTGTCGAAATTTCAAATGTCAAAATTTCATATTTTAAGGACAAAATATTTTCACATACATGGTAAAACTATGAATATCATTAAAACAAACAAAGACGAAGAGAAATATTTTGGTGTAACGTTGTAAATACTTGTGATGATTCATTTTATTGCACTGTGAAATATAAAACTTATTTGTTTTAATTTATTTTTAAATTAATTTATTGACTATTTTATGTTCTATACCCAACTAATATGTGAAAATATTTTAATTTTCCATTTTAATTAATAATAATTATTTCAACAATAATAATTAGTAATAAAGATATTTAAAATAATAATATTGATTATTATAATTAATATAACAATTTATTTATAAAAGTGAAATAAAGTGCATAGACTTAAAATATGAAATTTTATGTTTACAATTTGAAAAAATTGTAAATGAATCGATTTAAATGACGAGTACTTTATGTGGTTTATTTGTTTGAACCAGACATTCAATTAGGGCTGGAATCGTTAGAGGATTAGCGTTATGTTATACCAGCGTTACACTTCAATTGCTTATGAAACATATTAATGTATGATTTTTACCCCTCGGTATACTTGATAATAGCTAATGTTCAATATTTTTAAAACCTATTAGGAATTTTTATAGTTTTTGTACTGTTCCGACATAATAGCTTTCCATATAATATGTATTATATAATATTTATAAATTTATATACTGCACGTAAGAATTATAAAATATTTATATCAAAATAAAAGTCAAATAATTATTTTTGTGTAGAAAATAATTATGTTTAAAAAGTAACATCAAATGTTACTTAAAATTCGGTCATATTTATAATAAGTTTCGTTTTAATCACATAATATTTATATGATTTTAGTAACCAAAATTTTTTCAGGTCCTTCACATTTTCTAACATTGAAGTTAAATGTTGCTTTAGGTCCCTTTAAATTTATGTTTATTTAAAATCATTATAAAATCTAAATCAAAATAAATGGAATAATAAGTTTGAAGAGTTTGAAAAAACAAAAAGTATCATTTTTTGATACAAAAGTTCTTGAAGAATCAATGAACATAGATGAGGTTTTATTAAGTACAAAGTCAAAATAAAAAAATAAAAAAAATCATAATAAAAAAACTGCCTTTTAATTTTAGACCAATCAAGATGGGAAATATATTATAATCCAAGGGTCCACAACCTTTTGGTAGCTTAGACTTCTTGAACTTTTTTAGTTTCTCCATAGACCCCCAGATTTTTTATGTTGCAATAATAAAAATATCGCTTTGATATTAGTAAGGAAAATTAGATATTTTTTAGAAATAATGATTTAACAGGTTTATTTGACCTATTTAATGCAAAACATATACATATAAATTCCAAAAATGAAATAATACTTACATTACGTACATAAGTTAGGAAAATTAATTGGATGATTGTGGTTAATGTTTCTTTATTATTTCTTTAATGTTGGGTGTAAAATTTGATAAATGAGTTTTAAATCACAACGTCCTGTGACATTTAGTTTGTTTCTAGTTTTCTTAACAAATTATTCACGTGACTGAATGCTGCCTCAATCAAGTAAGAACTTGGAAAAGTTAAAAGTAGAGGCTCTGTGATGTTAGATAATTTTTTCTATTTGTTTCGAATGTGTTTGTCGTTCCAAAATTTGGCATATCTACTAATTTGAAAATTTATTTTTGCTTCTAAATCTTCTTTAAGTTCAAGAAATTCTTCTTGTAAAGAAATATCAATGTCCTCTATTTCACTTTCAAATGGTTTAATAATCCAAGGTGGGACGACTAAATTTTCTAAATCTTGGTAACGAACATTAATATCTTCCTTCAGTTGTTTCAAATGATCCGTGAATAAGGGAATATCATCGACGTTAATATTATTCTTTTCAATTATGGAAAGTTGCATCATATTATCAAAATATCGAAAATCATGCCGATTCAAAGCAGATATATACAGTTCTATTTTAGAGCGAAATACAAATACTTCTGATCGAACGTGAATAAGATTTATGTTTCTTCCTTGTAATTTTGTTTGCATTTTATTAAATAAGAAAGTTACGTCTGCTAAATAAAATATATGCTTTTTTGATTCCATTAGTTTAGTGGCCATAGGTTGATCGATTTATAAAAGATATTTTGTTACTGAATTAAATGTCGATAAAGCGTTACAAACATTTTCCTTTTGACAGCCACCGAACTTCCGTATGAAGCAGTAAATTATTATACACTTCATCGTTATTATCACATAATTGCGAAAAAATTAGATCATTCAAAGGTTTTGCTTTAATTGTATTAATTGCTTATATGCAAAGTTGCAAAACACATTGAAGATTTTCATGCATTTTTTGATATTAAATGATGCCTATGCAAAACACAATTCACTGTCAAAATGTCAGCAACATTTTTTAAGGAACACAAAGAAACCGCGATACTTTCCTACCATTGCTGGTGCACCGTCCATAGATGCAGCAGCAATGTTAGTGATAGGTATTTCACTTTCATGAAAAAACTTTCGAAACAATTTAAAATATGCTCATCTGTTGTGTAAATTTCTAACAGTTCGGCTGTAAGAAATTCTTCCGTGCCACTTTTTAATGTGGAACTATAATTGCTGGGTTTCCTTTTGGTGAACTTTAAATTTTTGATATTTTCAAATTAAAAATCATATTTATATTTTAGATAAATTTAGAATAATGTTCGACTAATTACAATGAAATAATCTTTTAAATAAAAAATTTAAGTTTATAGATAATATTTTTTACTAATTAAAATAAATAAGATTTTATAAAATATATATTTTATAGGTAACATTTCTACTAATTAAAATGAAATAAGTTTTGTAAAAATTTTAGAGACAATTTTTTATAAAAATTAAGTTTACAAAATTATGACTTCCAATTTTAATCACGAACCTAATAATAATATCTAATATATATCATTAAAATACTATTTTTGCCAAAAGTGGAATCATAAAAAAAGTGGATTAGAATCTAATCCAAAAAAAGAATTTTAGTCCATCATGAAAACCTTTTGGATATTTTTATCTAATTACACATTTGAGAAGTACGCAAATATTTGACAGTTTAATTTGATGGTAAATATTGAATTAAGATTATCACTCAATTTTTCAAAATTGATTTTAGTAATTAACTTACAGATTTATTGAATAAGAATCTCAGATCAAAGTTATGCATCAAAAAACTTAGCTCATATCAATTCTGGCAATGTGATCAAATCTTGATATCCAAAAATATACGTGACTGTTATAAACTAATAATAATACCCAGTCTGGATAAAGGTACAATTTTATGATTCAAAATTTGATGAATTTAAAAATTATTTCACAGTGTTTAAAAATATATGAAATGTTCAACAATAAATCCCCTAAACCTTTCGGTTTGTACTTTGAACTTTTATAAATATACATATTAAGTATAAAGTTATATATATATAACATTAAGATTTAACGGCAATTTATTTGTAAAAAAATGAATAACAAACGCCATTTAAAAAGTTTTTATTTTTCAAAACATGTTTCGCCATTACGGCATCATCAGTTGTGAAGTAAATTTCAAATTACAAGTCATGTATATGTCACATTGACTATTACGCAATTAATCTTTTTTTTCGTTTTTATCTTATTAAAAAATTATTTAAATAATTTGATAAAAAATACAATTGACTCAATTCGTGAAAAATCTAATAATAAAAATGAAAACGTTATAAATAATGATAGTAGTAATGTAATAAAAACAATAAATTTAAAATTACCATTTTCTGAAGGCGCGTCTGATTTGAGGAAAGGACTAATGAAAAAGGTTCCTTCGGGTTTTAATTTGCGAGTGATCTTTACAACTAATAAACTATCGAGATATTTCTCAAATAAATCAAAAACTCCATTGGGTGTCCAAGCTAATCTAGTATATCAATTTAAATGTCACACGTGTGAATCCTTGTACATTGTAGAAACAAATCGTCATCTCCGCACTAGAATAGCTGAACACACCCAATTGAGAAGAAATAGCTCGATTCTAGATCACATTAAAAAATGCAAAAATTGAGATAAAGTTAACTATGAAACTGAATTTACAGTTTTGAAGAAAAATTTTGACACATATCATGAGAGGATAGTCACTGAGGCATTATTAATAAAGCATTTAAAACCATGCTTAAATGTTCAAAGTGAATTATCCAATCATATTAAAATCTTTTAATATTAATTAAAAAAAAGATAAAAAAGAAAAAAAAGAAAAAGATTAATTGCGTAATAGTCAATGTGCCATATTTGTAATTTGAAATTTACTTCACAACTGATGATGCCGTAATGGCGAAACATGTTTTGAAAAATAAAAAACTTTTTAAATGGCGTTTGTTATTCATTATATATATACATATGTATTCTATCTAGAGCCTCCAAGAGCATAGACGGGGACCAGTGCAGGAGCAGTCCAGAAGGGCCCGGGCTCCTCTATGAAGTTTGTATGAAGCATGAATTTTTGAATTTTCTATGAAATCGCAAAACAGAAACACTGTGCCGTTTATTTTATTTCTATTTAAATTTTGATTTAAAATTGATTCGAGTTTGATAATATCGACGAGAAGAATAGGCGCATCGAAAGTCGTATCATTTAATATTTCTGTAATTTTAATATTTGCGGTCTTTCTCAACATCGCAATTAGCAAAATTCAGCATCCAGAAAAGAAATCCCCTTTTAAATCAATTCAGAACGATATTAAGTCACGTATCGAATTTATTTTCATCACTCAAAAACACACTCGTATTTACAGGTATCTCAATTTATTCCAACAAAACAAAACTCAAGGTCATTTTTTCTCCTTTCGCAATCAACAAAAAAATATCGGATAAAAAAATATTACAATTAACATTTTTTTTCCAAACTGGATTTTTCCAGAATCGAACAATTTTCACAATTTAACAATTAAAATTTTCCTTTTTTAAAAAAACCAATTACAAATAATATATATATATATATATATATATATATATATATATATAATTTTTCTCCATATAATTTTTTTAAAAAGAAAATTAAATATATATTTTCTTTATCAATTTGTAACAGAATTAACAATCATATCTCGGACAGTTCTTATTGTTCTCTCTGCTAATCCATTTAACTGATGCTGATATGGTGATGAAAACTCTTGCTCAATACCGAATTTATTGCCCAGGATCTTCATTTCTTTTCCTTTAAAAACTTTGCTTCTATCAGTAGAGAACGATCTAGGCTTTCCAAAGGTTAGGTTAGGGTTAGGGTTAGGGTTAGGGTATCATTCAAAGTATCATTCTTTATCAAAGTATCATTCTTTGATAAAGAATGATACAATATATTTTGAGCCACTGTTTTTTCGTCTTGACGCACCATGGGTATCAGGCTTACTAATTTACTAAATCTATCAATTAATACTAGAAGATATGTGTGTTTGACATTCTCGTCGGCAAAATACGCGATATCCATCACTACTTGTTCTAAAGGTTCGAATTCTTCTCGGTGAATAAAAATCTCTTTCGTTTTCCCAGTGTATATTTTTCGCTTGGAGCAAATAATACATTTCTTGATCTCATGTTCAATTGATCTTGCCTTGTTTCGCCAGAAATATATGCCACTGATATAATCGATTAATTTCTTACTTTCCAAATGGTATAATTCTTCATGCATATATGAAATCAATTTTAATGAATATGATTCTGGTATTAGGATCAATTTCTGGTCATTCTTACGATACATCACGATATCTCCGTCAAGCTCGTAGTTTGTTAATTCTTTGAAATAACGACTTTTCTTCACATTCGCACTGACATCTAAATTATTTCCCTTCAACCAGTTAAAAATTGAAAATATTATTGGATCTTCATTTTGGATTTTCTTCATCTCATCATCTGACCTTAGTTTATCCATGACATTTAGATATCTGGTTCTTGGTTTTTCACCTTTTGCGTCTTCATGTTTTGATAAACATTGAAAACACAAACTTTCTGATATTCTTGACAATCCGTCGGCATTCCTATTTTCACTGCCTTTTCGATATTCTAAATCAAAATTAAAACCTGATAGATTAGCAAACCATATCTGGAACTGTGGGCTTATTGGTTTGTGTATATTTATTATATATGTCAAAGCCTTATGATCTGTTCTAGCCACAAACTTTTTCCCAAGTAAATAATGTTTGAAATACATTATAAACTCATGGAGAGCTAAGAGCTCTTTTCTGGTCACACAATAGCTTTTTTTGTGATCAGTAAGTATTCGAGACCCGTATGCTATAACTTCTTCAGTTCCTTTTTCATTTATTTGGCTCAAAACTGCTCCAATAGCGCCGAAACTTGCATCCGTGTCTAAAATCATATTTTTAGTCGAATCAGGAAATGTCAGAATTGGGGAAGATGATAAATTTTCTTTCAGCACTTCAAAGTTTTGGTTGCACACGCTGGACCATTCGAATTTATTCACATTTTTCGTCAGAGCATACAAAGTAGCGACAATCAATGCATAATCCCGAATAAACCTGCGATAATAATTACATAATCCTAAAAACGAACGAAATTGTGTAACACAGTTTGGAATAGGTGCGTCTTTGACCTTGGAAATTTTGTCATCGTTTGTTTCGATTCCTTTGGGGCTGATTACATGGTCCAGAAAACTCAATTTTTCTGTTCGAAAAATGCACTTTTCTGGGTTTACTTTCAATTCAAAACTTTGTATGTGTGAAAAAACTTCTTCCAATCGTTTTGCGTGATCATCTTTATTTTTAAAATATACCAAAACATCATCCAGGTAAATTATAACACCTTTATATAGTAAATTTCCAAGAATCTTATGCATCAAACTTTGAAACGTTGCTGGTGCCGTACATAATCCAAAAGGTAATATGTTAAAACAGAACTGTCCCATTTTAGTACTGAATGCTGTCTTCAACTTCGCGTCTGCATGTAGATCAACTTGGTAATAAGCTTGGCCTAAATCAATAGAAGAAAAAATTACTAATCCGTTTAGCGAATCCAACAGCAAGTTTATATCCGGGACTGGAAATGAATACTTTACTGAAATTTCATTTAATTTCCGAAAAACCAGACACATTCATATAGAGCCGTCTTTCTTGGATACAACTACCAAAGGTGAATTCCACGGACCTTTACAAGGACTAATGATACCTGAATGTAATAAATTATTAATTAACTCATCAATCTTTTCTTCAAGATGCATTGGCTGTCTGCGAGGATTATGGGAAATCGGGGATCCGTTCGTTTCGATACCATGCTTTATCAACTTAGTAAGACCTAAATAAAATTTTGAAACCATCAAAATATTCTGATATTTCTTTATTAACGGATAACATGAAATAGTAGGACACCTACTATTTTAATAGTAGGTGGAAAAAAAATTGAAAAGGCGCCCAATATTGGTTTACACCTACTATTTGGTGCTTTTGTTTTGA
>MQRK01030627.1:0-13298 GCA_001938485.1 Girardia tigrina | reverse complement strand
TATTGTTATATAACATGAGTAATATATATATACTAAATTACAGAGATATATCTTAAATAATAGAAAAGATAGGGCTTTATTTAAAAAAGTGATAATTATATGACTCAGACTGTATGTCTATGGAATTTAGGAATCTATTTTTAAAGGTTTTTTACTCAATCAATTTTCACTAAACTTTGCACATTTACTCATTTTCAATGACAATAAATGATGATATGAAAATTTGATCAAACTAATAAATCAAAAAAAATTTTAGCAAAAAATGTTTACGATTATCCACAAATAAATTCATGAAACTCGCACTTTTTTCCTCAGATCAACTTTTGGTAAAGCCAGCAGCTCGGAAACAGTTTCGAATAGTCTGAGGTGTAACACATTTCCAAGAGCAGGCTAGCCAGCGGATCGCATCATCGACAGTCAGGTCACGAATGAATTCTTTGGAGGATGCACAATTTTCAGACACAGAAATGAGACGTTGAAAAAAAGCAGATGTCATACAAGGCAAAAGAATTGAATAACATTATTGGATAATGTTATGGATTGATAAGAAGGCGAATTGTCAATGAAGTGGATGATTTTTTTATCAGAGTTTCCAATTTCCTGGATCGGATATCCCCTCGACTCTGTGTAGCCGCCCCGTTGTCTCCGCAGACTCCGCCACCGAGACCCGTCCCTGTGGTGGAACGACCGTGACGTTCAGCTTCCCAGTGTTACAGTAATGAGGTTCAGTGCGGACCGCGATAGATAACAGTTGTGACTGTGATATCGGACCCCGTGAGCTCGAGTACACGTGAATCCGTGCTGCTCATGCATTAGCGTTTTAGCTTGTTGATCTGACGGAGTTTCATTCTGTTTTCTTGAGCAATCGTTTTCGCTAATTACTCAGTTTCATTCGTGCAGAGAGTCGGATCAAAAATATTAAAGGAACTTATTTCAAATGATGTCTGTTTGTCAATTTCCATTATAATTTGATTTGTTTAATTTTTTTTCAAATCGCTTGGAAATACATTTATTTTTATTATTCTCAATAACAGTCAAAACAAATGTTCACTGATTTCTGAGTTCGATAAAATAGGGTGACAAGATGTTTAAAACCAGTAAGAGGACATTTATTAATAAAAACCCAGACAAAATCCGAACAGTCATATATTTCGTTGATTCTCCTGCGTTAGATTATATATGAGATATTTTCCTACAATATATATGTTAAAAAGGTGTATATTTTTGAGATGACAACAGGTTAAGCTGACAGAAATTTTTCTAAAAGTCATTATGCATTGTGAGAGGTATTTGTGACGTCAATATCATAATTCATTTTCTCAAATTACATCTTTATTATAAAACAACTTTCAAACAAATTTTCCAACTATTTTCTTAATTAATAATTAATCCGTTGATCTCTATTTTCAAATAGTTTTTCATCCATTTATAATTTTAATCAAGTCAAAACAACATTCAAATTTTTTAAATTTTTAAACAAAAATATTTATCAAAATAATTTTACATATATTAAAATTTTTAAAAAAAAATATTTAATGTTTAAATATTTTTTTATTTTAATCTTTTTATATTGTTTTTATAATTTTGTTTTTCAACTGAAATCTTATATGCTGTTTTTTTTAATTTTGCGTTTTTTTAATAAACCATTTTTAATATTTTATTATTTTAGAAATTTTGAAAATACGTTATATTTAATATTCAATCTTTTATTTTTTAAATATTTAATCTTTTAATCATATCATTAAATTAATTCAAAATTAGAAAATATATTTTTACAAATATTAATAAAAGTTTTAATAAAGAATGTTTTTAATTAAGAATGTTTTTTAAATTCAAATCTAAAATACTTAAGTAATTTTAAAAATTTTCAATTTGATTTTAATTCTAAATAATCTTTTTTTAAAACTATTTAAATTTTGATCAGCGAACCAAAAATTAATTACCTCCTCATATGCAGAATTTTCATTTAAAATATTTAATTAAAATTAAATTTCTCGAAAAATAATTATTATTAATTAGATGAAAATTTTATGAAACCCAGACAGTTTTTCAAATTCCGCCCGGACACCCCGGACGAGCATAATAACCCGGACGTATGGTCACAACAGATAATACAACAATGCAATTTTGAGTTTATTTATTATTGTGACATTGACGCTGGCACCATATTCATATTTTCAGCTACTCTTAGACATCTATAAAAATGGCTTTAAGATATTATCCTAGTTTTAAATATTTATTAATTTTGTGTTTTGCCTTCAAGCACTGAAAATGTCCTATAAATCTCAAACGACTGGGATTTAAATACCAAATTAAAGTATTATAATTCGAAATGAAATGAGAATTATATACTAAAGATAAATATTATTTGTCATACAAAATAAAATATTAAATAAATCGATTTATCGAACGATGATTAGAAAATCCGATGTCAACAGGGACAGCAATCAAAAGTCCTTTCAGATCAATTTAATTCCCATTAAACTGCCATTGAAAACGAAGAATATTTGTGATAAACGGAAAGAAAAACCGAAATTTAACGATAAATTCAAAGGTCGAAAGTTCAAACGCAGCGCGTATATTGTGGAAGAAGAATTCATATTCAAAAAGAAGATCATAAGCATCTTCGAAGAGGAAGAAGAAGAAGGAGAAACAAATGAAAACTCAAAGAAATTCGATGAACCTTTCTTTACCAATAATAATGAGAAAGAATCGACGATATTCTCGCGACTACCGAGATGTTTCACGGACTGTTTTGATTTCAAGAAGGCTCCTGTGAAACTATCGGATGGAGCGAGAAGAAACCAGAACATCAATTGGGAAGATTTATCCGACTCGGATTCTAGCAATTATATGAAAATTAAAACTAGTCAAAACGACATTCCGACTGAGTCCGCATCCACGTATCAGAGATCGGGCAAATGGAAGTTACAAGTAAGAACATTAATTCTCTATTTTAACCATGGTGGACTGTTGTGAGGGTTATCCTCTGATTACCTTGGTTTTTTGAAAATAATTTTGCATATTTTTCTATTTAACTGCCCGGTCAATCAAAATTACTTTCCCTAAATAAATTAGTTTTTATTACGTTTATATTTAACTCAATTCGTCAGTTTGTTAGATTTTTTGCTACATATCTTGAGGGTTTCCAACCTCTTTCAAGGGTATTAAGTCTGTGTACTTTAGATGGCCCACCATAACCAAAGAACCTAATAGCTCCCAGATATGCCTACTACAGTATCGAATAAACCATCAACCATAGACGGAGGTTCTATGGTTTTGCATACCTTTGGCTGAGTTAGAGGACTAGGCAAAGCCCCCCTTCGCAGAGTGATTTACGATCTTAAAAACTAAATGCGTATATTCGGTACCTATCGTTCTTTCACAGCAGTTGAAAGGGTTGGAGTTTCCATTACTGATTAAATGTCTTCTTGAATATTTTCAGACTTATTGAAGATGTTACTGGCTTGACTGACCTTTACTGGTTGAATTGTAGCTTTACCAGCTTCTGCAACTTTATTTGACCTGTAGAGATTGCGATCAGTTATCTTAAAAACCACCACTTACTTTTGTATGACTTTGCAGTGAGGGCATTGGAATTATTATTAACCCCTTCCCGTGGTACAATTAAGCTAATTTTTTTTAAGTTGCGAAATTAAGATAAAAATGCGCGAATCAATTAAAAAAATACCAACTAGCTGACAATTACCGTTTATTCGTAAAAACAGTTTTGCTGTTACCAACTAATTATCTCTGATTTATAAATGACACAGATTGCAACAACGTCGTAATAGATCGAAAATCGCTGTAAATTGAAATTTGTGTTTTTCTATTTGTTATAACTTGTTTTGAATTTCTTTAGTAATAAATATATATAATATTAACTATAGTTTATTTGGTTATATCTTTGTTGTGAGAAATTTTCCAAAAAATATGGATTTTCCGGACCCGTGTTTATTTTACCGTGGATAAAAGCAACTTTTTCGTGTTTCAATCAATATACACCGAACTATTTGGATTAAAATTTTCTGGTCTCACCGAATAGTTTTGAATAGTTTTTTTGATAATACGGTTGGGCCTCATCCAAACATACAAAATACTTACCTTTACTGGTCGGTCATTCGAAACCTCAATCGGTTCATTCAGACAACTCTTTCGAAATCTCGACTCTGATTGGATAAAATTGTTGAACATTGCATTGTTTTCACAAACTTAGCAGTTTTAAAATTAGAAATTAGGGTCTGAAATCAACAAAAATTACCTAATATTTTGTGGGGAAACCCTTGGATTTGATAACATTGCCTTCCAATCTCCTCCCAGAGTTGTTCAAGATGATTGAGATCAATAGACTCCGACGGTCATTCCAGGAGATTTGCGCTTCTGTGACTGAATCAGTCCAAGACGAAAGTAGAGGTTTGCTTTGGGTAGGGTCATTCAATAAAGGCTTGTATAATGAATCATATAAGTCTCCAGAATGTCCTTATAGATGTAAATATTCATTGCGACTTAAATATGAACGAGAGGGGCTACACCTTTGATTGATAAACAACCCCACATTATTAGCTTATCTCCACCATGTTTTATGTACAAAGAGATAGCGCAAATTTAATGTCTCGCTCTCCATTCGATCCGAAAAGAAGATCACCTTTTTCACTCTGCGAATGTTCAATGGAGGTGCTTCTTGGCTAATCCGGACTCTGGTAAACCGATTCTTCAGAAAAATTAGCGGTTTCTTGTAGGACATCTGCCAAGCAGTCCGGCAGAGCATAGCCTAGATTGGACAGTCAATACGGATGACTTAATGGGATGTCCATATCCCTATTTTCGATTCTTATGTTATATACAGGCCGGGAATAATTACATTTGTGAATCTCATTATAATTGTATTCCATAGTTTTGTGGTGTGAATAAATCTTCTTGTTTATGTCTGTCCGCTTTTTACTTCAACATATTTTTCTTTTAGTCAATGTTAAAAAAGGTGGAAAATATGTTTCATCCACATTTCAAATATGGTTTGGTTATAAGATTTTTATGTTTAACCTGATTTTTCCCTTGTAAAAATCGCCCCTTAGAAATTATATCATACTTTAATTTTCAAATGACGCAGTCTATTTTGCTTCCTATCCTTAAGATTCTTTTACTCTTATTCATATGTATAGATTTTACAGTCATTTATCAAAATAAAATTTTGTCTTATGGCAAAAATCTCCGGTGAATTCTGATGAAGAGTGTAGAATCTTGAACTTATCTGTTTATCAAATCTAGGAGACAAAATATATAATTTTGTGTTAGCAAGAAATTAAAATTTGTTGCAAAGATTTTCTTATTGAGGGAAGCTTGACATTTCTATTCAGTTTCCAGTTCTATTAACTTTAAATCCGGTTACCCTGATGTAGTAATCTGCTCAATCAACCGAAAAAAATTCGATTCGAAAAATCGGATTAGAAATAAAAGGCCCGGATAAATCAAAAATAATAAAAACAATAACCTTATGAAAATTATTATGTTGTTGTTTAATCGTATTAATTGAAAAATAAAACGCTAACTTTTAGACTTTTTTAGTTTCGGTGCATTTATCTGAATGAATCTTAAATCCACAACCGTTTTCGTGATTTTGGATGTATTTCCGAACTGTTTCTAAATTCGAAATTTAAGCGACAGATATTATTTTGTAGTATCCTGTGGAATGCATCAAAATAATTTAATCATAAATTTCTTTTGTAACTGTTTTCGGTTCTTTTCTAGACATTAGCATAAGATCAATTAAAAAACATATTTTTCTTTAAAACGCTAATAATGAAATGAATGAGCTCTAACATGTGATTGAATAACCCTGTAATGCAAACTCTGAAGACAATCAGGGATAAGAATTAAAGCTTTGAAAATGTGAATTAACACAACCGAAAGTTATTCCTTGCCTTTACTTCGAATCATGCCACAGTCAGAAAAAAATTTAATATTTTTAGGGTCTAACAATATTAGTGAGATTCAAAGACTGGTTGTCTTAGTAGAATATTACCATCAGGGCTGGTAAGGGGTTATGCTTGACGGCAAGGAAATTTTAAACCACGGCCAGTTGACACTAATAATTCCATCTACTTTACTTTATTCTTCAAGCCACAACATTCATTGTTAAGATATTCTATTAAAGCTATAAAAGTCACAAAAAGTTAATAATCTTTATTACATTATCCCTTTGATATATTTTAAGCCAATTAAATTATAAATAATATATTTTAATTTAAAATTTGTTTCCTTATGATTAAACAACATATAAATTTGTATAATACATCAAAAATAATATTATGACGTCCTCGAAAATTGTAGTTGAAAATCAAAGAGTTTTGTGTAACATTTGTAGTATAAATGTTCCTGTTGATGTATTTGATCAACATTCGTCTGATCATTGTACAGATCATTCCTTTTCTGCTGAAGTTTGTAAGTTCTGTAGCGAATCCGTCAGTACGTATACTATAGAACATATTCTTGAACACGTAATGTATAACCACGATATGAAGAGCGAATGTCTTTTGTGCAGTGAACAATTTGTATCAATGGATCATTTATATACGCATTTGAAGGAAAATATGAAGCGAGTTTATCATTGCAACAATCTCGGTTGTCCCTTCATGACAGACAAGAGAACGACTTTTACAAATCACTTGAAGACGATGAAACATAAGAAACAATGGACTTTTGTAGAAATAGTTTATCATTGTAAATATCAAGACACAAAAGAAAGTAATCATCGAATTGTGAGTCATTTGACTACAGAAAAGTCGAAGAAGAAAAAAGGAGGAAATAAAAAAGGTGTATCAATAAGAAGATCACGAATAAAACGAACAACAAGTCAAACAGATCTCGTCTCACAACCTGCAAAAAGAATCAAAGTTTGTTAAACAAGTTAAAAGTCGTCCATCATGTCTATAACAGACCGGTAAGGTCTTAAATCACCAAAAGATTAGTAAAATTTATTAATTAATTTTGTCATCACATCTTAAATTATGCAAAACAATGTTTATTATTCACGCTTTTTTAATTAAGACTATCATAAATAAAAATAAGTTAAAATAAAGGTTAATATAGTAAATATGAGACAAAAATTGTGAAAAAATATAATAGTTGAAGTATTAATTGTATAAAAATAAATCTATAAAGTAATGGGTTGTTTATTTATGATCCTCTTTTATACAATAAATAACAAAAAAACACAAAAATATAATATAGTAAATTCTATATGAAATATCTTATTTATAACGACAACAAAACACTAAATTAGTAAATCAAAAAATATTTTATATCCATTCTTTATGCCGGCAGAACTCTACTTGGAAAAGAGAATTCTTTGTTTTATTTTGTAGAAGGGAAAATTGCTATTACATGTTTTAATATTTTTTATTCTCTATTTAGATCTTTTGTAGAAGAGAAAATTTCATATCAAAAATGTTTGCAGCTCCATTTTGCAATTAAATAGTCACTAAAAACGTAATAAATTTAATATAAAGCATGAAAGAAACTAGTAAGTCAAAAAAATTAATTTTTTACGCAGACAGTTAAATCTCCAGGTTTCACTTCAGGATTCATAATATTAACAAGTAGAATTTATTTACTATTTACAATCTTTTTAAAATACTTAAACAAATTAATAATCACAACTTTCCGCTCTTTTATTATTCGTTATTTACTTTCTTAATCCACTCAATTCTTCGACGAATTATGTTTCCTTCTTTCAGATTCTGTGGTTCCAATTGGTGTGGCGATATATGTCTTAAAATTTGGTACGGTCCATCGAATGGGAAAGTGTCCTTTCTCAGTTTTGTAGGATCTTGTTTTACAAAGACTTTCTAACCATCCTCGAAATGTTGATTTGTTCTCTTCTCTCTCTCCCAATTTTCCATTCGTCTTGCCACTTTCTCTAAATTTTCTCTTACCTTCATCTTGATCACGTTGCTCTCTTCCATTTTAGCTATTCCAGCTGCCGCATGTAAGTTTATTTTTCTACCAAACACAACTTTGAAGGGCGAATATCCGGTCGTACTCTGAAATGTTGCATTTAGACAGAATTCTATTTTCGGAACAATGATATTGGATATACTTCTTTGTCTTTTTCATACCTACATGGCATAAATCTCTGTGTATTTTCCTGATTTAATCTCTTCTAATTTGCTTCGGAACCAATGGTAACACACAATTTCCTACTTGTCTACCCCATAACCCATTCTGATAAACTAATTGGTCCTTTAGTTGTAATAACTCCTTGGTAATTATATTATTTTCCCCCTCTGTCATCTCCTGTATTTGTTTCAACTGGTTCAACTGTGAGCACTTTTCCTGTTCGTCTTTTATCCATTGAATTGTAGACTAAATCACCACTGTATAATAATACAGTTTATTTTTATTTTACAATAATTGTTGTTGTGTTAATGTACCGATATTTAGAAATGGGTACTAATAATTGGTGTTACTTTGCTTTAATTTTAGAATTATTACTGGTGTTATTATTTCCATTTAATTTAGATCCTTATTATTAAATAGAGAAATTTTCGTAAATATTATAATGACTTGTCGTTTATGGAAGCAATTTTCTTTCGATCATTTTTTTTTGACGATAATCAACATTTCACCCTTGCTTTTGTTGATTTTGGTTCTTCGTGTTTTGTTTCACATTGTGCCCAAACGTCGTCTTATATCCGTGATAATCCATCTGCATTTCCATGTTCGTCACCTTTTCTGTACTTCAAATCAAAGTCAAAATCCGCCATGTTTGCTAATCATATCTGGAATTGAGGAGTTATTGATTTGGAAGTACTCTTCATATACACCAGTGCTTTATAATCAGTTATTGCTGTAAATCGCTTGCCATATAAATATTGCTTGAAATGTAACATGAACTCTTGTAAAGCTAATAGTTCCTTTCTTGTCACATAGTACCCTTTTTCATGTGTAGTTAAAGTCGTCGATATATACGCTATTACTACTTCTTTCTCTTCTGATATCTGACTTAGAACTGATCCTATCGATCCGAATGATGCATCTGTGTCTAAGATGAAATTATTATTCAGGTTCACAAATTCTAATATTGGTGCACCACATAGCTTTTGCGTCAAATCATTACAACTTCTGTCGCACTCGTCTGATCAAAACATTTCTTTACATTTTCCGCTACATGCACTAGGCAAAGGTGCTGCTAATTCCGCGTAATTCTTGATAAATCGTCGATAGTAGTTACACAGACCTATAAACGCTCGTAAATTTCGAGTACACTTTGGAATCGGAAAATTTTGAATTTCTGCCACTTTCAATTTATTTGTTGAGATACCTTCTTTGTTAATTGTATGTCCCAGAAATACGAGATCCCCCACTCCGGATTTGCATTTCCCTGGGTTGACTTTTAAACCTGCTTTCTTCAGTCTATTCAGTACTTCTTCTAATAGTCTCATATGACCCTCCATTGATTTTGAGTAAATTAAGACATCATCTAGGTATATTACTACTCCAGAGAATAGTAAATCTTCAAATAATGAATTCATTATTCTCTGAAACGTTCCGGGTGCTGTTGAAAGTCCAAACCATACACGGTTAAAACAATACTACTGTGTTCTTGTGCAAAACGCAGTCTTTTCTTGAGAACTTTCATCCAATGCTACTTGATGGTATGCTTTGCCTAAATATATACTGGAAAAAATTCTGGAGTCACCCAGAGCATCCATTAACATTTGGCTGTCTGGCATTGGAAAGGAAACTTTCTTTGATACATCATTCAATTTTTTGAAATCTAAACAAACTCGAATACATCCATCTTTCTTTGGCGTAATGACTAACGGGGAGTTCCATTCCCTTTTACATTTCTGAATCCAAGAAGGCAATCGATTCATTTAGAAAGTCAAATGGAAGGATTTTTGAAATGATTAAAAAAGGCAGGAATAATTCGGAAAAATCGGTTTACCTTCTGTGTCAATTTTATGGACAACAATATCCGTAAATCCAAAATCGTATTTATGTTTCATGAAAACATCATCATATCGTTTCACGAGGTCTTTCAGTCGTTTGTTTTGCTCTTGCAGTTTCATATCTGTCTCCACTGTCACAACTGACTTCTTGGTAGTTTTTTCAAGTTGGATTCCGAATTTATGTATGACACCTCCAATGACTGCCGGTCGGATTGCTTTCACCACTAAAAAATCTACCGCATGGCACTCTTCTTTCCATTTCAACTTCACTGTCATTTTTCCCAAACACTTATGGCCTTCTGAAAACGCTCTATTTAGTATAATTGGGCTCTTTTCTAATCTGGGTTGTCCGATTTCCAACTAAACCTTCTCACTAATAACTGAAACACCCGCTCCACTATCCCACAACATTAATACATTGTGATTGTTCTGCTTAACATCGCGCTACCATCTACCATCTGACCCCTCTACTATCTCTGCAATTCGATTTTTTTAATATATTATGCCGACTCCACAGACGAAATGCTCACCATGGAGTCTCTGGCATTTAAATCATCTTCATATTCATCTTTATATGATACGATATCCACGTTGTCTTCATTGTACACATGCATACAAATGCATACTACATTAACATTATTAATATGATTACAGTTTCTGAACCCGTGTCCACTTTTTCCACAGATTAAACAACGATTATTTAAAGGGCAATTTTTCCTCAAATGCCCATGTTTTCCACAGCAATAACAATCCCCTCTGGTTAAATGCTCCTCTTCTGGAGTTGGAAGTCTCTTTATTTTGCAATATAACTTCCTTGCTTCGTACCAAGCCGAATGCACCGGGTGATTATATTGTTGTTTATCTTCTGACATTCTACTGGATCCTTTCTCATTACTTTTATTAAATCTTTCCGATGGTATTCTACGTTCCGTTCTTAATATTGCTTGTCTATCGTTTGATTCATTCAATCGAGCTGTATTTTTTTATGTTCAGGATTCTCATATCTTCTAACTTGATGTTTGTCTTTCTTTGCCATTTCTGTATACGATGTTTTGACGGCTAAAACATCATTTCTTTCTTCTTTTGATATGTTGTCCTCATAAATCTTAGCTTCCGCTCTCATTTCGTCCACCGATATGTTAGGTTTGAAAACAAATCGATCCTTCAGAACTTGAGATTTTATCCGCTTTTTCAAAAGTTCATTCAAAATTTCTTCATCGCTGTGTTTCCTGAAATTTTCAATGGTTTTTCGAACCCTTAATTCGAATGTTAAAAATCCTTCATTCTCACCTTGACAAATTTGGCTTAGTTTTGAAGTGTATTTTACAGTAATATCGATCAAGAAACTTTATAGAATTGAGGAGAAATATATTTAAGGCCTCAAAACATCTGTGATCCTGCTACCTTAATTATCGGGTATGCCCGCTAGTTATCTAATAAAAGTTCCTTTTCTCCACAGCCATTTTCCTTATTTCCCAGATAATTATGGTGCTCTAAACAAAAAAAACAGATTGAGCGCTTTCAATAAGAAATTAAGACAATAGAAAAAACGTTACTAATGTTGTTTTTATAAAAACTAATATAGTGACTGATGAAAGAGAGATGCTTTAAGTAATGCTCGAAGATCGCAGAAACCATCTTATCTGATTTATAGTGCATTTCTGTGTATTTTAACATTCTGATAACTTGACCCCTTCAGTCGTTCCTTTGTATGAAAATTTATGTAACACATCTGATGGCATACATTTGAATACAGGGTTAATAAAAAAGCATTTTTCCAAATCATCACGCATTTATTTATTTCGAAAGCATTGTAATGGACTGCACTAGTGACCATTTCATATATGTGTTATCCTTGTTCAACTGGGTGTCAATTTCCATTCGTCTTGGTAGCTAATATCCCTTGTTTATTTTCCTTGAAAAAGGGAAACTGATCAGCAGAGGGCGTTTAATTGCTTGAATTTGTGAAAACAAATGTCATTGTCACTGTGCAATGTGAATTAAGAACAGAATTTGGTATCGATCCACTCTATCTTGCAAGCAACTAACTTGGGTTTAGATAGGTTAAAGAGACAGGATGACTGTGTAAAGAAACAAGTCCTGAAATAGAACACGTTTCATAAGACTATACGGAGAAAATTCATAATGCGTTTGAGAGGACCCCCTTTAGCTCAAACAACGAGAGTGTCGTGAGCTTTTGATTCATCAAACCTCTCCCTGACATTTGTTAAAAAGAAGATTACATATGAAACCATACAAACTTAGTCTTGTCGAAGCACTTACTAATATCGTCAAGGATATGCGAATAGAATTCTGAGTCAATGTCTGAGATGGTAGTAAATGATTAGACAGTCTTTTCGCGTCTATGTTTTAGTGCTACAGCGACATTCTACTTGTGTGACACAGTTCATTGACACAGTGTTCTCATCAGAAAACTAATCACCAACATGAAACAATTGAACATAAAGAGATTCTTCTAAAGCGAACGTCTTCTGTTTCATGTATCAAAACAAAGTATATGGTTCGTTTTTCTTTGGAGGAATCACCGTTGCAGAAATGCTCCGAAACTGGTTGTTCACTAATCCAAATTGATACAAATTACTTTATTTTTCAAAAATATGGAGCACAACCATTATTAACAACATCAATATGATTTTTTGACCATTTATTAATATCACAAGTCGATTTGTCATTACAACAATTATTCAAACTGCTTTCGTTATTTAACATAGTTTCTTGATTAATATATTCCTGTCATCATAATTCTTTTGAAAATAAATGGGAAAATTATTATAATTGTTGGGAGCGTTGCTAAGTTCATAAAATTTTTGAATTTACAATCTTATCAAATTAATAATTAAACAATTACATTCCGTAAAATATTGTTATAGATATCTTAAAATAAGATTTTCAGAAATTTAATGTAAAAATTAATTTATGTAAGAAAAAAATAAATTTTACGGTAGGTTTATTAAAAGATTTATGCAAAGATTTTTTATAAAGTAAAAAATTTAATTTCAATTTTGATGAAAATATTTAATTGAAATAAAATCAAAATATTAAAATAAAGTTTAATATTTTATTTGTGAAATGAAAATAAACTAAACTATTTCTTGTAACTTTTATTTTTACACGATTAAATCGAAGTAAATTAAGTAAGAGAGACAATTCTAATCAACATACAAAATGAAAAATATAAAACAAAAAGCCATTAAGAACATTTCTCACAAGTAGTGTAAAAATGGGCATTCTCCCTCACCCCCCCCTGCTGGTAACCATAGCAACGATATGGGTTATCGTGGTTACCATGGCAACGGTTGGGAATACCATAGCAACGGTCGTGGTTAC